>ML810718.1:163340-180002 GCA_009831015.1 Picea engelmannii
GTACGCCTAAATATGGATTCTTTCATTCAATCGGCGGCGCTCCTCAAAATAGTCACGACCGTGACTCTGACGTCTCCCTTTGAAGTCTTTTCCATCTTCCCGTGCAGGCGCGCACGACGAGGTGCGGATGCTCCTGCATCATAATCGAAACAGTCCTAGGAGACTCAACAACTCTTGTGGCTCTCGGCTTGCATCAAGAGAATGAGATTGTATGTTTTTTAATTGGGGAGTCATGTCTGAATTTTGGATGTGGATTAGATTTTAGAAAGCGTTGGTTACCAGAGTAGAGTGATACTCATGTACAATAACCTTACAAATATCTCATACATTGCTTCACTGCCAGCGAGCCTATTTAGTACCCCGGTGAAGTTATCTGGCCCCTTTTACCGAATTTCCTTTCACCACTTCGGAATATATTTATGCATTTAAATGTTGAGACGAGGGAAATCATTTCTGAATTTCCTTTCATCGCCTTCTTGGACTAGGTGGGGGTAATCATTTCTGAATTTCCTTTCACCACCTGTCTTATAATTTGCTTTTTGAGCGCGAAGATGGGGGCAATCAGTTTGCATCAGGGCTGACATCTGTGTAATATTTTTCATTAGAGGTCTGTCAACTTGCTTTGATTAGTTGGTACCGACCTTCCCTTGACCTTCACAACATCTTCGTTCTTAGGGAGAAAAAGAAAATATTTTTTTAAAAGGGCATCTCCTTTGAGCAAGCCTTAATCCTCCGATGCTGTTGAAAAACCTAGGAAAGTTAGGATCCCTCTAAATGCTCCTTCTCCTAGATGGGGATCAAGTAGTTGTGAAGACTTTCTTTCTTTCCACAATCTGTTTTGAAACTCACGAGGCTAAAACGAAAAACTTTAATCCCTTCAAAATGACACAGGAAGATGGTGACTTGCTAAAAGTTAGATCTGAAGATAGACCGGAGGCCAGGTAGCGATTTAATGATTGAAAATACAGAGGTCAAAACAATTCGAGACCGACTCTTGTAGGTATATCGGGGAGAGTTTATTTTGACTGACCGTTTTCAGATTGAGTGTATCATTCAAATCATTTTAAATCAAAGGCTATCGAGCCAAGCAATAATCCTGTTATCTAACATTTTTAGCTGAGATTGTAGTTTGATTGACATTACCTCGGTTTACTTTAACAGTCTTTCATAACATGTGTATTGAGAAAGCACACCTTTACCTTTTCTTTTTTACTTTCTTTGTGCATCATGAGGCTACTTTTAGGTATCACCTATTTCATGCTGATTTATTTCTGACACCGCCTTGAGAATTATTCTTCCTGCTAGCTTTGCAAGCAGCTAGAGTCCTGTAAAAAGAAAATACAAACTTTATTCAAAATATGTCGAAAAATTATGAACAAAAGAAAACAGAAAACCAAAAGGGTAATGTTTTAAATAAAAATGCATGTATGTACACATTTTTTTTTTTTTTACAAAACAATGGGGACTGTTATGTCATGTAATGTTTCAGATATCGCCCGTTGACAGGGGCGCTGAGGACTTCTCCATCGATGTTTTCCAGTAGGAAGGAATTTTTTTCCTTCCGGAGCTGAGACCCTAAATGGTCCATACCAGAGGTGGTCAAATTTACCATGCTTCGCGACTTCCTCTTTTCTTGCATCCCATCTTAGTACTAAGTCACCTGGAAGGAATTCCCAGTCCTTTGCTTTGAGATCGAACAATGTTTTCATTTCATCCTGGTACTTTTGCATTTTTTCATCAACTTCAACTCTATGCTGTTGAACCTCGATCAGCTGGTTAATTCTCCTGGTTACATGATTGAGTTCTTCGTTTTGATTCTACCATAACTTCATCACTGGAAGCGCTAGGTTTATAGGTAGGACCACCTCTGTCCCATAGACCATTTGAAACGGTGAAATACTGATAGACCTTTTAGTGCTGATGCGATTTTCCCATAATGCGTATTTCAAGTGCACATGCTAGGACATTTTATTTTCATCCAGTACTTTCTTGATTATGTTCACCAGACTCTTGTTAGATGATTTGGCCAATCTGTTTCCCTGGGGGTAATATGTAGTGGAATGGATGAGAACGATATTATACTTCTGATAGAAGCTGATCATAGCCATAGATTTGAAGGCCTGGGCATTGTCGATAACTATCTTTCGGGGACACCCGAATCTTGACAAGATATTGTCTTCCAAGAAATTGATCACCACCGAGTATGTTCCCCTTTTGGTTGGAATGGCTTCCACCCACTTAGTAAAATAATCTGTGGCTGTTAAGATCCACTTATGATGAGCACTGGAATGGGGATTAATTTCCCCTATGAAGTCTAGTTCCCATTTTTGAAATGTGGCTTCATATTTGACTAGAACAAGTGGCAGTGCAGGGAGTTTATGTTTACCAGCGAATATTTGACAAGGGTTGCACGCACGTACCTTGGCATTGACGTCTGAAAATAGTTTCGGCCAATAGTATCCAGCCCTCAAGATCTTGTAGGTCGTGGCTCTCCATGCATGGTGTCCTTTGCAAACTCCTTCATGAAATTCCTCTATAACCCGTGGAGTTTCAGACTCAACCAAACAAACTAGCAAGAACCCGAGCGGATCCTTCCAGTATAGCTGATTTTCGGCGATGCAATATTTTATAGCATGGAGTTTTAAAGTTCTGCATTTGGCTGGTGATAGTTCATTTGGGCATTTCAGGTTTAACAAGTAGAACACTATGTCTTTATACCAGTCTGACGATGTGAACTTTTCTTCGACCTTACTTAGATCTGCTTGGTCATCCAGCTCATGTAGGTGTGTGTCTCCGTCTTCTTCTTGCAGGCAATTAATATCAAGAGCTCTAAAATTTGACTCAGCCAGGAGTTTGGCCAGACCCTGCCCCTTTATCAATTTAGTCAGCTTAACTTCCATATCAAATTATTGTATTTTAGCGAGACATCACCCTCTTTTTCCGTCATTGTCCGGCTGTACCAATATGTCTTTTACAGAACTGGTAGGCACATACGTGATTATTTTTTAATGTAGCACATAGGTTCTAAATGCATTCAATGCTTTTACCATGACATATGCTTGTTTTTCTATTATGTCATATTTCAGTTCTGCATCTCTGAGGCTTTTGCTGAAAAATGTTATCGGTTGTTCGAACCCCTCTTCATTTTTCTGCAAGAGTACCACGGCGATGGTATGTTCAGAAGCAAAAGAGAAGATGAGAAAATCTTTTAGATAATTTGGACTTGCTAACACAGGTGCCTCGCTTATAACTTTTTTAATATGCACGAACGACGCCCTGGCCTTGGTGGTCCAGTTTACCCCGCTATCCTTCTTCAACATTCCTGTAATCAGTTTGACAATCTCAGCGAAATTGGGAATGAACCTTCGTAGAAAAATTATCTTTCCTAAGAATGATTGAATTTCTTTTATATTTCTCGGGATAGTGATAGTATCTATTGCTTCAATCCTCTTAGGATCGATCCTGATTCCTTCCTTGGATACGACATGGCCCAGAAGCTTACCTTCCCGCATAGTGAAATGTGATTTCTTTGGGTTTAGGGATAGGCCAAACCTGCGGCACGTTTCAAAAGTCTATTTTAGATGCATCAAATGTTCTTCGTCGGTTTTAGAGAAAACCGTCAGATCATCAAGGTAAATAACTACGAACTTGTCCCTTTCTCCCACAAAAGCAATGTCCATAGCTCGCTGGAAAGTGGCCCCTGCATTCATCAAACCAAAAGGCATTTTGTCATACATGAAAGTGCCCCAGGGTGTGCTGAAAGCATTTTTTTCCCTGTCTTGTTCGTTCATAGTGATCTGATTATAACCAGAGAAACCATCTATCATAGACATTTGATTAGCTCCAACAACCTTTTCTAAAACATGGTCCATCTTGGGCAGCGGGTAATTATCTTTAAGAGACGACTTGTTTAAGTTTTGGAAATCCACACACAGTCTGATTTCCCCGTTCTTTTTCCTGAATGGGACTAGGTTAGCAACCCAATCCAAGTATCTCATAGGTATGATTATTTTCGCGTCCAAGATTTTTTTAACTTCCTTTTCTATCACGGGTAACAGAATGGGGTTAATTTGCCCCAGCTTTTGCCTAAACGGTTTGACCCCAGGCTTCAAAGGTATCTTGTGATCAATAATGGAATTGTCATACATTTTAAATTCATCATAAGACCAGGAAAAAACATCTTTATATTGTCTGAGTAAGTCTTTATACTTAACTTTCGCTTTGGGAGGGAGGAACTTCGATATTTTTACCATCCGGGGTTCTTTTTTGGTTCCTATATCACAGTCCTCCACTTCTTCTGGTTGGGGCTGCAAAGTGGAATTTACAGGTACATCGTTTTGATCAAAAAGTATTTCCAAAGGAATCAATCCTTTGGGAATCTGATTGCTTTTAAGGACCAGCATACGATGATCCACAATTTTTTCTCGGAAGATTTCAGGTTCCTCTCCTTCTTGCATGATCCACATAGAATCATTCTGATTTTCTTGTTTAGCGTGAGTTTCAGAGAATTCACCTACTGTTGTAAGGAATTTATTAATTTGTTCGTCATCTTCAAAGACTTGCCAGTGTCAGATATTGTTTAGTATGGAGGGTTTGTATCTGATTTCAATGTGATACTTCAGTTTGAGGGTCGTGGGAGGAGAAAAGGTTGAAGCTGCCTTTGCCAATGCATCAGCATGTAGATTCTTTGCGCGAGGGATAAAATGGATATTTACGGATGAGAAAAAAATTTCCATGAGATCCCAAGCACAATTTCTATACGCTCTTAGTCTGGGATGCCTGGCTAGGTACTGTCGGTTTACTTGTTTGACTATTAATTCTGCATAACCATATACCTCCAAGTTTTTTATGTTTATCTTTTTGGCTGCCTCTAATCCTAAGATCAATGCTTCACACTCACACACATTATTAGTGTAATCTATGTCCCACTGTAAACGGTAGGAGAAAGGAACAATGAACTTACCTTTAGGTGCCACCAAAAGCACTACAACACCTACCCCTTCAGAAGACGAAGCACCGTCAAAATACATTTTCCAGATACCTATATTACACAGATCTTATGTCATGAGGTTTAACTCTTCTTGCTTTGTATTGATTTCCTCTGGAAAACCATCTAGACCATCATCAAAAGACAAGATGCAATTTCCCAGATCTTGGTCTGCAATGTAAATAGGGAAATTGTTTGGGTTTTGAGGGTCACTGACTGTATAGGCTAATCTTGTTTCTCTGTACAACCAAGTGAACTGACCACCGAACACAAGGATTGTGGCATAAGTCATGTCCAACTGTAGAGAACCCCCCAACTTGGCTCCCCATGACCTAGATAACAACATGCCATACTTAGGGGGGATATTTGCGATAACCACATCCATCAGGACACTCTTAACCAGGACCTGCGCCAGGGTAACCACCAGATCTTTTATCATGCCCATACATTTAACCTTTCTTGAGTCAAAAGAGTACATATTTCCATAAGGTCTTGTGATCTGGAGACCCAACTTTTCCATTATAATCATGGGCATCACATTATGGGAAGCTCCGGAGTCTAGCAGACAATTATGCAACAACTGGTCATATACGTTCAGGGTGATATAAAAGGGAGCGATGTTGTCTTTGGACCCTTCAAAATGGGGACCAAAAGTGATGTTAGGTCTATCATCTTCTAAGTTTATAACATCAGACTGGCTTTCTAGTTCAAGGACACCTATCATTTTGGTAATTTGTTTGCGATAATAGGGGTTTTTTGCTAATTCCACCAAAGGGATTGGTATCTTAATTTTGTTTAACTCATTTTCAAAACTGAAAGCTCCGCTCACTCTGTATGTTTCTCCAGTTGAGGATTTCGAATTCTTCCTTTCTGACTTATTTGTCTGGACAGATTTATCGCTCATGGTCCTAGTTGAAGACGTAGCCTTGTTTACGGGTTCGGTTCCCTGTGTTTGAATTCCATCTTTTTCCACCTTAGACTCTTGAACGCTTACTAGTTTAGTGTTGTTGTTGAGTGGTAAAGTCTGGTCCGAAGGAGGCTCGTAAGCTTGACCTCTCTGAAGGATTTTCTTGGGTTGAATCGTTGAGGTAGGTTTATTCTTAGATCTCAGGTTGTACCTTGGTTGAAACTCAACTATCATTATCTCAGTTTCTAGTTGGGATTCATGGTTCTCAGTGTGATCACCCTCTCAGCTCTCATTTGGCGTTTTCGGCATATTTAGGGACTTTTCATAGTCTTCGCGAGTCATATATTGTTGACTACAGTCATCGCCGAAATTCGTGACATAATTATCCGAATCCTCGAAGTCTTGAAAATCGTTAGCTCCTATAAAATTTCCATTCTTCAAGGGAGCTTGTATTTTTTGATCTTCCCTTTTTATTTGTTTTTGTTGGTTCGGGGGGTTTAGGTTCCTCTTGAAATATTTTTTGGGGTAAGAGTCAGCCTTAGCCTGTTCGAGTTTCATTCGGGCTATTTTATTTGACAACTCTTTAATCACTCTAGCCATATCGTCCACCCTATCGTCGGAGGCTCTATTGGACCCTAAAGGGTCTGCTTGTTCTCTAAAGCGCATGGTCTCTCGGTTTCCAGTCTCTACTCTAGCTTTAAGCTTACCCAAAGCCATCATGTTAGACTCTATTTCTACCGCATCTTCCTGCATACGGTTTAAGGTGGCTCCCCTTCGCTCTCGCAAAATTAGTGCGAAATCCAGCTCGAAAGCTCCGGCGAAAGTCACTTTGGCTGTTGGTTGGGATGGTTTGACCTCAGCTGGGATTTTATTGTACAGTTTGTTGAATCTCTGAATGAATTCCATGACTGTTTCTGAGTTCTTTTTCTTCAAAGACCCAAATTTGGTTAGACAATAGAGATGATATTTTTGCTCACCCCATTGTCTGAGGAAAGCATCTTCCAAAGTGTCATATGATAGGATAGAGGTTGCGGGTAGGCTCTGAAACCAAGTTCAGACCTGACCTTCAAATGTTTGGACAAGGAGTCTCAAATATACATCCTCGTGCTCAATACTGAAAATATCTTCGAATTGATCAAAAAAATTAATATGTTCGGTCGCAGTCAGATCCCCCTCTCCGGTGAACTTTGGTAAGTTTTTTATGTAATTTTCCGGGAGATCATGTAGGGGAATAGGAAATACTAATGGAGCGTATCTGGCTGCGACTTTCGTGAAAACTCTGGGAGGGGGAGTAGGCCCTTGACCTCCACCTCCTCCTAGAGGGAATCCTCCCCCACCTCCTCCAAACCATCCTCCTCCTCCTATAAACCCTCCACCTCCTCCTCCGGCGGCTACCATCGTTGTTTGTGGAAAGTTGTAAAGGGGGTTTTGGAAAATTAAAAGGGAATCTTTATTTTCTTCGCGAATAGGAAAATCAGATGAGGAAAGATAAGGAACGCGAGGAGTTGGTCCCTCGGATTTGCAAGAGAAGGAATCAGGAAAATCGACGGGTGTGAGAAACAAGTGTGTAACACACTCTTCAGAATTTGGTGAAGTCGGGAAATTCAATTGAAGATGAGATGGTATTTTAAAATCCGACGAACCTTCAAGAGGGCCCTTTCCCCTGTGCACCGAGGGGATTGTTGGATGAATCTCACTCCTAATTTCGGAGTAGATTTACATCGAATGTTTAGCATCAAAGTGAGGACTGAGCAAAGTCGAGGGTTCAGAAGGACTCTCAGCCTTCGGTGATGGGATTTCAAGTTGGTAAACTACAGCGGTTGGCCTAAAAAAGCCTCTTGTCTTTAGAATTTTTTCAGGATCAGTAACTGGCGTAATCTGTCACCATCCGGGTTTTGTCTGGTATTCCTTCGACTGAATGCCAGTTTATTTCTTCATGGAGTCGCCAAGTGAAAGATAAAAATCCTTAAAAGGTGTGTACTCTTTGTTCACTATCAAAGGGTAACACTTTCAACGAAAAACAAATGTCGTTTTCCCAGGAAAAAAGATTTTGTAACTTCGGTCCCTGACAACAGCGCCAGAAAGATGTTGTTCTTGAGTCTGTACTTAAGGCTCAAAAGTACATTGTCAAGGCATCTGAAAATGGTTAGAAGATGGAGAAGGGAGAAACGTCAACCCTCGGAGAAAGAAGCTAAGGGAGATTTCTTTGTTGGCGTTTTCTGGCTTCGAACTGCTCCTGGATAGTTATGTCTCGTTCAATGGCTGCCCACGATTGTTCAAGTTCGGCCCGGTTAGTTGTCATTTTAAGGATGGTATTGAAGATGTTTAAGGTGATGTGTGTTTGGTTCAATAGTCTGGGTTCAACGTTAGGTTGAGTTGGTACATGAACTGTCATGGGGGAACAACACAGGTAGGAAAGAATTTAAGAAAGGTTAAGTGTTGTCTTAGTTTAGTCTTATAAAAGAGAACTTATGGTTGCAGAATTAGAATACAGATGAAAATCTAAGGCTCATTCCCATAAATGTATTATATTTTTAAAAAGGGGGCGAGATGGGAGAAAAACATTGAGCCATTTACAGTGTCAGGTTCCTACCAGGGGAAAATCTCATGAAGTAAATGGGAGAAGAAAATATGTAAGAAAATAACCAATGTAACAAAAAATACATGTAGAATTCTGAAACTGCAGATTGGTCTTACACCGTTGATAGTTGGTGCAGAGGAAAGACAATAAACAATTACAGAAAACCCAAATTCATTTGTTATAGTAGTGGTCATACTAAAGTATAATGAAGCACATCAATTATGAATATGAATTGAAATTGAAAAATGAGGAACAAGAAAGCAAACTTGTAATACAGTAGTGATGGAATTGAGAATCTCAGATCTGCTTGTATTAAATCTCAATGTAAAAAATCTCTTACAAAATCTCAAAAAGGGTCCAGCCCAGTGTCTTTCTTCCTGTGATACATTTATACAAATTTTTACAAAGAAGGTAGAATCTCAATAGTCAAACAATTTTCAGTTATGACAGAGGAGAGGGCAATCGTTCCGTTTCTCCCATTCTATCACTATTTGGTGCCAGGCGTTTGTCGTTGTGTGAATTCAGTACAGGTGATACATCTGTCTACTAGCTGATATATTAACCGCGACGGTTCAGCTTAACAATTGGCTTCAAAGAAGTATCATTCCTGGCCCAATTGTTGTAGCCTGTCCACCATCTTTCCATCGATGATCTCGATGGCACATAGTTGAGCGCTGGGTTTGATCATGCACCTGTCAATTTGGGTTATGTCCACCGCGGTCAGCTGAGAGATATCAGTCGAATATCTCTCTTCCTTTTATTTCAGATCAAGTGAGATCTGTTCCACATTCATCTATATCAACGTCTCAGCGTCGCCTCCATTGTCGATGCCCAGTAGCTCACCGTCTATAGAATTTAAAGCCTCCTCGAAGGAATGGGTTATCTTCAGGGCTTGTTGCTTTCCCTCGGCAATGTTATGCTCCCATTCCTTTAACAGAATATTTCCCTTGGTTTGTTATGAGACGGTGAGCCTATGAGTACCTACGAAAACTCTGTTATTCGTGGCTATCACTGCCTCCTGGAAGGCGACCTGAGACGCTCCTGCATCCCTTTCTCTGGCAGCTAGGTTCTCGGAAACCTGGTTTACCAACAGACAGTTTTCTCGGATCACTCCCATCTTGGCAAGCAAATTCTATTGAGCCGAAGAGACTCTGCTCCGAATTTTGATTGCTTGGGATTTGAACCTCTCAACATTGATCATTCTGCTTTCAAAGATCTCTATCCGAGCCTGCAGCTCTTCAATCATATTCCTCTATTGGCCCGCCTATATCCGACCATATCGAAACACTAGTTGTGCTTGCTCGAGCTTGGTTTTGAGCACCTCTATTTCATTTTTATCAGCCAGTGGGGCCGGCTCTATCTCCACGCTCACCTAGCCTTTAGCATTTTTCGTGGCCGAGGCCAATCTGGCCTCGAGAGTCCTGATTAGGTGATTTTTTCTTTTGAGTTGGTTCTTTAAAAGTCCGATCGAAAATTGATTCGCCGATGCATACGCTCCTAGCGTCCCTGCGATATCAGTGGCGAATTGCTCATTCTTTTTATTTTTTCCGTTGGTCATAACTTTGTACTTCTTAGCAGTCGACTCTCCCTCCTGGTAGAATTCCTTCTTTACTACCACGTTTCTCTTTTTATTAAATAAAAACTCATTCGAAGGAAGTTCCTCTGCTCTTATGGGCCTTAGTTCCTCATTGAATATCCATCCTTCTTCGATATTCCCCTGCATCGACTGTAAGGAGGTGACAGAAGTGATGGGTTCCCCGATTTGTTTTGCTGATTTTCCTGGGGTGTCGACCAGGTCCTTCTTCTTTGGTGGTTCAGGGGTCTTTGTCTCGGTTTCCAGATTCAGTTTCTTTGGCGGGTCCGGAGTCTATACCTCTGCTTCAGGATTCTTTGTTTGTTCCCCCTCGTCCTGGTGTTTTCCCGAGTCAGGAGTTACATCTTTGGGACCTTCAGCATCCTTCTGTTTCGTCTTGAAAACACCCGGACTCTCACCTCGCAACACAGTGGGGAGACAGCTTCGTCTATGCTCCTGGAATTTTAATACAACAATCATGTCTTCAGGAGCCAAGGATTGGATCCAGGCTAGAACTTCTTCATAAGACCTCGCCCCTCGGAAAATGTCATCCAAGGGAGAATTCTCATGCTCAAACCTCTTGATCCCACAATTAGCTAAATGGTTGCTCACAACCTTATGTGGATCATGTTTCTTATACTCGATGGAGACCAAATTCAGGTCTTCCAAGGCTGCAGCCTCAGCTTTGGCATGCCCAAAATCTAATAAAGAATAAGAATTCAGCCGAATGGGAAAAGATGACCATACCTTCTTTGAGTACCCTTTGATTTCTTTACTCACCCCACCAATTACTGTCTGTTGGGCGACCTCGTGACAAGCCATCTTGTCGGGAATGAACAATGGCAGTGCATGCGGGGGAACAACAACCACGAACAATCTGAAGTATGAGAACTCTCCCTCCACGTACCAGTCCGCTATGCCACTTAGATTTGCTGCAATGCTGTCTGAGATACAAGGTGGTGGGTGACCAAAAATGTTGATATGCAGGCGCACCATCACCCAGTTAAAATTTTCGTATGCAAAACTTTCCGCTTTATTTTCCCATAGCTTTTCGTGATATACATGTATGGGTCTATCTTCGGCCGGAGTCCAACCCCATCTCATCAATGGAAATGGTGTAATGGAACATATCGCGTCCATAATATATGCGAACATGAAGAATGAGGATGGCCTCCCACTTTCCTTCTGCTCCCGATACTCTATGACCCGGTTGGCCAAACTATCCGAGAGAATCTTTTCCCAATTAAAAGAGAAACCTTCTGTGACTTGAAACATTAGAGGCACCCACGTAATGAAAAAATGCGATGTGTCCTCTCTCCCAAATAGCCAGCATGTCATCATGGCCACATATTTATATTGTGGCTCCAACGAAGCAATTGAATAAACACCCTGGTCATTAGCTCTGAACTTCGCGGTGCGTGAAACCTAATCCTTTATCAAACTGGGCATGGTTTTGTCCTACTGAATGCACTCCTTCTCTTTGAATTTCTCCAGGAACTTGGGGCCATATGAGTACTCAAACGTCGCGGGTATCTTATACATAGTTTGTAGATGCTCGGGCCTAAAATTCCTGACAGTGACTCACTGCCCATTCATGATAGTCCTGGTGGGTATGTCAATGTGATCCAACGCCCATCGGATCATGTCATAATATGGGAGAAACCATGGTCTGGATGCTACCCTGTGCATTCCAGATTGGACAACTATCTTGTATTTGGTGTTTAGATCATCCTTTTCGTTGTTGTCTGAGTCGTCTGAATAATCCACCAATTCCAATTGCAGAATGTCTGAAACAAATGACTAGTTGGGGACTGAGTCGACACTTCAGGGCAAAGTGTCGGAGACATTGTCTAAGCCTTGTCCTGCGACCTCGACATTCCCCTTTGTTGCTTTCCGCGGAGCCATAGCTGAAGCTTGTGTTTTTTCTCTTCTGCGATAGAACTGTGTATACATGCAGAAATTAGTTTACTCAGAATTGATGAGCTCTGCGTGCTTATGAAAATGCGTTCGTTATAATGAAATGAAACTCTTATATATATTTGAAAACTCCGTACTTTTCAAAATAATCCCATCAAATCGTAATTAGAAATAAATTTATTGCGTAAAATTTGATCTTTCATGCATAGATTTACCCTATTTCTCCATAAATGTCATAAATTTCTGGCGGTTTGACAGTCAGTCGAAGTATGGAGAGAAATGGCTACCTCGAGAAATGTGCAAGCCTTGAGGCGCGGGATATATCTTGCTTTAGCTTAATTAATCCAATCCCGCCAATGTTAATCAATTTCTTTTCCATTCGTTATATCGTGGAATCTCTTTTAACATTTTGAGTCTCCAACTCCCGAGACCGCGAGGACCGATTTTGGTTTAAGTAAAGGTAATTGTGATTTGGAGGCATAATTAATTTTATAATTATTTCATTTGTCATATCGCGATTCGGGATTTCGAAGACAAGTTTCTGGGAGATTTATATGTCAAGTTGCGAAACTGTGAGATCACGATGACAAGGCTTAATTAAGGGGAAGATAACCTTGGATTAAGTGATTAATTAATCGTGTTATAATTACCTCGTGACTTCGTGAGTCGGGGTTTAGAAGCTGAAATTTTCGAAAAAGATAATGTCGAGTGGCGAAATGCCGAGAACAACTTTTACCATGGTTAGCTTTTTTCCTTTGATCCTTGACATGGGTTATCCAGAAAGGACTTCACGTTCTCATCTCTCAAGGCTGTAAAAATAAAATTTCGCACTTGGTGAACGCCGAAGCGCAAAACCCCTATGATGTCTAATCATGAGTTAAAAGATTTTACCCTGGTTACTGTCTTGAGTGAAAAATTAAAATGACTTATCCATTTCGTGACTCGGGACACGTGAACTCATGGATTATAGCATCCGACCTGCGAGATCTCGAAGTAAAACAAAAAAGAGTGAACATTCTTACAAAAGTGGACTTGTTTCGAGAGTAGAAAATCATCGATGCTCACGTGACAAGGTTGCAGAGTTCTCAAAATCTCGAGGGGAAAGAGAAAACCATATTTAGATTTAAAGAATCAAAATGAAAATCGTGATAGACAAATCAAAACCAATGGCGGCTCCAACAGTGATGATCCCAATGTTTCATGGTGACAAAACCATTGCAGCATCTAAACTCAACTCAACTAGTCAAACTGAAGTTTCAACTGAAAGAGAATATTCTCCAAGTGGAATATTCTCTCCTAAAATATAGGAGACTGGATAATGACTAATTATGACTAATAAAAAAGGAAAGACCTTAGGAAAAATAAATCCTAGGTGTGTGTGAAGTGACTCCAACAGTCTTCTTTGGCCTCTTCCATGGGCGATTATTCTTCCCACGACACTTCTCTCTCTCCTTGGCTATCTCATACCTTGATAAAAGAAAACTGTAATTTATTTCGATCATACAATGTGCTCCTAACCTCATACATTAGGGGGCATTTGTTATCACCCAAAAATTGATCACCTAGACCAAAATGTTAGGTGTACCTAAATGCACCATGCATAGTATGGGTATTATGTCTATAAACCCACTTTTAATACCATTTCTCATTATTATAACTTAAGGAACATTTTTCCTCGGGTTATTTTCACTTTATAAAGTCAAAAAACCCCTTTTATGACTTTTCCCTCTCAGAATTATTTAAAAAATAAAAATAAAATAAAATAAAATCCAAATTTTTCTCATAAAACTAAGAGACCTCCCCCATTTCTCATGCATTCCATCCATTGTTGGTAAATGTTGTTGGAATTGTACCAAATATCGAGAACCCTAGTCTCTTGAGATAATTTCTACAAGTAAGCATTGTTACTTACTGTTATCACATATAGTTGTCAAGGGCAGCAGGTTGTCCAAGTTCGCAGACTGCACAAGAAATGTCAAAGTGCAACACTTAGAGCAAGGCTAGTTGGGCGAAGGAATTTTCATGTCAAAACTCAGAGATCGACGGCAAATAATAAGCATAGGAATCGAGATTTCGGAACGTTGTTGAAGTTATTTGTAAAATATCTGAACCCACGAAACTCGGAATCAGTAGGATTTGTTTGATCCAACAGGATGTGTGGAACCAAATCCGAACCATGGAGAAGTTCATTTTGGGAAAGATGAAGTGAGGGATGTGCATATTTCTCGAGTCTCAAAATGTCGAAGGCTTGAAGTCTCGAAATGTCGATATTCATCTGGGCCATCTGATTCAAATGGGCTCATGGCACCTGATCCGAGAAATTGTGATTTCGTGACTCTGAGGTTTTAGCATGTAGTACAACATAGATTCCTGAAACATGAAATCGTGAAATGTGAAATCATGAAGCGCCTGGGAATTGGGCCCATGGTCACAACCCACAATCATATGGAAAGCGAGTTATAAAGAAGGGCATGCACCTATTGGGCAGTTGACGATTAAGGATATTTGAGGAGACGATCGTGGCTGCCAAATTCAAAGTAAGTTCGACCACCGATTTGGATGGGCCATTTCCCAGGTTCGAGTGTCAGGATATTTGGAATCAAGTGGAGTGAAGATTCTCGAAATGAGAAGTCCCAAAATTTTATGAAAGAAGTCGCAGGTCATGACCCGAGGTCACATGAAGAGATGGAGAGGAGTCACTCTAGAAGCTGAGGTCACCCATATTTTCACAGAGGAAGAGCTATGTGGTCTCAAGGCATCGAGATTGACTTGAAGGAGTCATGAATGTCTCCTGTAACATTCATGGGTGTTAGGTTTCATCCCGATCCTGATGAAAGTAGTTAAGGGAAATGGGGGAGGTGGTTGAAACCTCATTTCACCCTGTAAATGGAAAGCATGGAAAATATGTCCGTGGAGGTAGACTGTCAGCCCAAAGTTCCCCTATCAATGAATTCTCCTGCAAATCCCATATTGGTCTGAGATTCATGAAACGTGAAGTCGCAAAGCACTTAGGAATTGGGCCCATGGTCACAACCCATATTCATATGGAAAGCAAGTTATAAACAAGGGCATGCACCTATTGGGCAGCTGACGATCAAGGTTATTTGGGGAGATGATCATGGCCATCAAATTCAAAGTAAGTCCGATTGTCAATCTAGATGGTCCATTTCGCAGGTTCAAGCGTCAGGATATTTGGAATCAAGTGGAGTGAAGATTCTCGAAATGCAAAGTCCCGAAATTTCATGAAAGAAGTCTCAGGTCATGACCTAAGGTCACACGAAGCGATGTAGAGGAGTCACTCCAGAAGCTGAGGGCACCCATATTTTCACAAAGGAAGAGCTACATGGTCTCAAGGCATCAGGATTGACTTGAAGGAGTCATGAACATCTTCTAGAACATTCATGGGTGTCAGGTTTCATCCCGATCCTGATGAAAGTAATTAAGGGAAATGGGGGAGGTGGGTGAAATCTCGTTTCACCCCATAAATGGAAAGCATGGAAAAGATGGCCATGGAGGTAGATTGTCAGCCCAAAGTTCTCCTAGCAATGAATTCTCCTGTAAAGCCCATACTGGTCTGAGATTGTGTCTGACAGAAGAATGTAAGTGAAGATTGGTAGGAGAGTTGCAAAAGCAAAGCTTTGATTGCAATAGCTAGGTCACACTCCTAGTGGTGGAAAGTTGTTCTGAGTATAAATACTCAATTTTGATATTTTGTTACGGTCAATGGTTGAGCTACGCTCCTGTATTGTAAATCTTTGATGAAGCTCTAGTTCTTTGTTATGTAACAAGTTTTGAGACTTATTGTTTAATGAAAGACAACTTCTTTTTCCACTCTTTTTGCATCTAATACTGAATGTTCATTATTTAAGGATTCACATGAATTGTTTTGATTGTGTTGCAATGGAGGTTTGATTGCAATGTTGTTATAGTGTTTTTTAGTTTCTTAAAGATTTGAGATCAAGAGGATCTTGTTCTTGGAGATTTTCCTCCTTAGGTTGCTGGAAGCCCTAACACTATTACATATGACCAAATTTGCGATAGTTTTTCGTTGATATTGCCACACTTATCCATCACAATTTCCATGAAAGATGAGATTTTTTTTCGTCAGAATAATTTCGTCGCTATATCCACTATCTAGGTGTGCGTGGAAACATCGATGAAATTATCTCTCCACATGTTACCACCTTCAATATCGGTTAACCCTATGCATCGTCATAATTATGATGATATTTCGTCACAATTATGATGAAACTTCGTCGCAATTGTGACGAAAACTTATGCCAAGCCAATAACTTATGACGTAGCTGCTGAATGTGCGACAAAAGTTCATCGCAACTTGAGACGAAAATCCGTGGTAATATCGACTAGTGAAATATCTCGAAACCAAATTTACGATGCACATGTTGTATATGCGATGAATATTCGTGGGAAATTGCGACGAAGTTTCGTCGCTATAGCGACGGTTGTGGTAAAATAGTAAAAACATTTCAACAAATGTGCATCTATATTGCAACGATAACTTAGTAATATTGTAATAGTCTAATATATTGTAATATATATATCCCCTACAAATAATCAAGGCACTAATCAACCAAATATTGTAAGAATGTGTTATCATGTGAAGTTGGATTAGAAGTAAGGATACCAATATGACAATATACACAGAATAATTTGGAATATTACTTTCAAAAAAACAC
>ML810719.1:119695-157055 GCA_009831015.1 Picea engelmannii
TTCTCCATGTTTAACGCATTACCTGATGTCTCACTTGTGCTTTTCCGTTGCATTTCCTCACCAAGGATAACACCAACAACATCATCAAATTTTAAAGTGTTTGAACCAAAGACATAGTTACTTACAACCATGACCAAGCCGTTCCATATTTCTCGCAATGAGCACAATATTATAAGATCCCTGACCTCATCATCAAAGTCCACTTTTACAGAACTTAGTTGATTAGTAACCATATTAAATTCATTTAAATGATCTACAACAGACCCACCTTCTGACATCTTCATATTAAATAATATCTTCATTAGAAATACCTTATTAGATGCTGAGGGTTTTTCATACAGTTTACCCAATGCATCCATCAACTCCTTCATTGTCTTTTCTTTCGAATTATTGAAAGCCACAGACGTTGTTAGGCTCAGTCGTATCATTCCTAGTGACTTTCTGTCAAGAACCTCTCATTATTCGTCCCTCATGTCCGTCAACTTCTTTGTTGTTCCACCTAATGATAGGAATAGATCCTTCTGATATAAATAATCTTCCATATGCATCTTCCATAACTGGTATTTTTGGCCGTTAAATTTTTGGACCCTAAACTTTCCATCTTCTGCTATTGTTCCCACTCGAACCAGGAACCCTCTTTTCCTGCAAGTTACCTTTCGCTCTGATACCAGTTGTTAGAAAAACATGATCGCAGAGCAATACAAATCAAACAAATGCGGAAATAAAACACAAAAGATACACAATACAATATAGACACAGATATACGTGGTTCACCCAGTGTGGGCTACATCCACCAGAGAAATTTCCAGGTCCTTCCTTTATTATTATCTATCAAATGAAGGGATACAACCTACAAAACACTCGTTATAACTTCCTCTTCTTTCTCTCACAGTTTCCTCTCTTAGAATACAATATTTGCAATGATACATAGCTGCAATACATTTCCCTCATAAAAGAGGGTTGCCTTCTAGGGAAAAAAACCTAACATAACTTCTACCATCAGATCTGTGACCTTATAATGAACGGTCCAGATTTATATTGAAATTACAATATACATTTACAATGCAATTTTTCCTTTGGGGGGCTTCACCCCCGAACCCCGCAAGGGAGGTAACCCCTCCCGCACTCCCCTGCGTGGAGGAGTGTACATTCTTATGGGGTGTAAAGTCTTCATGGGGTATAAACACGGTTGAAAACAAAGACCTCTGAATTAGGAAGATAAACAGGCTCCACAACCAACAAATAATCCCTTTTTTTTATCCATTAAGCATCGTAAAACTTTAGTCCATAATATACCACCAAATGACCACACCCATGACATCTAACACATCTAAAAGGGATGCTAGAATAATCTAAAGTTTGACACAAAGAGATGGGGCCTTTTCAAATTACCATCTCTTTTGCTAGCCCCTCCTTAAGGTCCAACCCCACCAAGATTTTCCCAATGGTCATAATCCCATATTCCATAAAACTCATATCTACATCCATAAAGATCCATAAAGAATTGTTAATCTCTTTAAAAGTGTCCAAGGACCAAAATTCAAGGGGTAATCCTAGAAGTTTTACCCACACAGGGACAATGAAGGACTTTTCCAGCCTTACATTAAAAAAGGGACTACCTCTTAAGCAACATCAGAGTCAAGTCCCACTACCAAATTTTCCCTAAAACCTTTTGCACATCACCAAAGTCCTTCATGATAAAGGCCATCCAAAAGGTGAAATCGAGGCGACTAACCCAGTAACGACTCCCATTGATACTTAAGCCAATCCCTTAAATATCTATCACTAATCCCACAATTATGAAAACAACCTACTAAAGCTTGTGTTGCCATGCCAACAACCTAGTGCATCTAGATATCATCCCCCAAAACTAGATGAATAAAATATCCTTTTCAATGAAAACAACATTTTTCCTTGGTCAACTTCAAGCTCCCTCACTCTCAATTGAAGGATTTTTCCAAGGATTTGTTTGTAAGTTTAAGAACCTTAAGTCATTTGCTTTGTAGTTCAATGTCAAGGTAATTTAGTCTACGAACCTCTAAATACATGTTTTTACCCCCACAAACTCCATCTTCAACAAGAGTTTCAACTCATAAGAAGATTGTGCAACTATCCTCCAAAATAGACCTTGGCTCTCGGAGGATGTTGATCTGTATAATGTCATGGATATTCCAACAGAACAATTTGTCACAACAGATCTTATAATATTTTGAAATCTTAGATTATGAAAATTAATTTCTTAGATCCCAAATCACCGATTACTAGCTTATTGCTTGAAATTACGAAAATAACTAAAATATGAAAATGAAAGAAATGAGTAAAAGAACACACCATACACACAAATGAACACAAGATATATCCAAGGAAACCCAATATAAGATAAAACCCAACTAGAAGGTGAGGCATGTGCTCTACTCTCTTTTCTTCAAATGCAAATACAAAGAAAGAGACACTCATTGTGGAGTTTCCTTTGACATTGTGGCCCGCATGGTTGCTACAAAATCCCTCCTCCTCTGTTATGCTCTCAAAATACCACTCCTAGATGCTATGCTCAACCATGGAACAAATACAATGCTAAAGAACAAAACCCCTTCTCCTCCTAGCGGCCACGTATTTAACATAGTTGATTGACTTCCTAAACCCTCAATTAGTGATCATGTTTGGATATTCTAGAATCTTCTTGAAAGTCCACACGTGGCTAGCCCCATATGTCTTAGTAATGGGGGATGATGTGGCGTCCACTCGTACCATGGTGGTCAACAAGGTAGGTCAACTTGTGGGAGGCATAACTTTTGCATACGAGCTCTGATTGAGGCAATTTTCACACCATTGGAAATGTCTTAGTGTGTAGATCAAGGTTGAGGGTGTGGAAATAAGTTTCGGATGCTATAACCCCCCAAAATGTTGTTTAATTCCTCAAAATGGCTATGGACCCCAATTTTCCAAACATGGACTTGCCACTAAAATGGCCTTGCAAGGCACTTCCTCCAATTTTTTCCACCTAGAAAGTACCAAGATAGATGACAAATTGTATGATGATCCAATCCAGATTAAATGTTGTATTGTGCATAAAACCTTCACATATAGGTTTCAATCTAGTTAACACCTTACTTGTTTGGACAAGGTTGGCCAATATTTTGGTGTTCCTTTGGGACAAACAACTTTTTCCTATGTATATATTTTTTTTTGGAGAAAAATAGTCCCTCACTCACATGTGTATTAAGTGTTCCAAATGAAAACATTGGTACCTTGCCAACACACCACCAATTTACCTCCTCTACCCTGATTCTTTTGGATGGAAGACGATGGTAATCACCAGCTGAAATACCCACTGGTAACTACCAAGGATTCAATGGGATTGGATCCCAAGACCTTTGTGAACTTTCATGCAAGAGCATCTACCAATTGAGCTAACCCTTGGAATTTATTCTAGTGAATGCTATGCAAGAACATCCTCGAAATAATTGAATCCACGAGTGCAAGAAATGTGAGCGCAACATATGTGAGTGTGACATAAGAAAGGGTGGCACAAGCAAGCAAGGGTGTAATACAAAAAAGCACAACACAAATGCACACAATAAAAACTATAACTTGGGTGTGACAAGAGAAAATAACATAATGCAACTTATTTGTGGATAAAAAAAGAAATATGATACTCCAAGGGGCATGCACAAGTATTATTTTCACCTAGGGACAATGCACAACAAAAGTTAGGCATGGCAACTATGATTCAAGTGCATGTAAGGAGAAGTGTGCATCATAATGAATGCACATGATGAGCATGGGGTGAGTGTGCATGGCATATGAAGTGTGCTAAGGGAATATGAGATGTCAATGTGGAATTTTAAAGTGACAAAATGTGTTCAATTAGTTAGATGGAAGTTGAAGAGTTGTCGAAGATGGATAAAGAGTTAGGGATGCTGGACTGCGAGCGAGCGCGAACACTAAAAAAGATGGTTGCCATTTAAAAGGGGTTAGCCAACCAATCTTGAGAGATGACAATTGAGAGAGTTGACCATTGAGCTTGAATAGAGTGCTAAGAAAAACACAATAAATCTATACATGTATAATGATTTTTGAGTAATGAGAATGGGTAGACAAATTCCCCTGTATTAATTATAATCTATTTTTGAATGTCCTCTAAATTTGTTTAAGCTTTTATGTGTTGTAGCACAACTCTATTCTAACTTGTATATTGCAACATGTTATGCTTCCTATACAAAATTGTGATTTTAGAGAATTATGTCCATCATCTCCTCATTGTGCTATAATGATAACCACCTTCACAATTTTTTATGAGAACAAAACTTATATTTTACTACCACCTTCACAAATTTATTTTATTTTATGAAAACAAAGTTTATATTTAAAAAAAAATTATATGGTAAAAAAAACTATTTTCTAATCATAAATACACTTGAGTAAAATTACAAAATTATCATGATCAAAGTTCCACCTTCTATCAAATTTTAAAAAACTTAAGCAAAATTATCATGATCAAAATTTCATTATGCATCAAATTTTATATTTAAAAAATAATTATATGATAAAAAAAACTATTTTCTAATCACAAATACATTTATAATTTCTCTAATAATACCCCCTCCCACCCTCTATAGAGAGGGTGGGAAGGGTATATTGAGAGGGTGGGAGGGGAGTGCATTATTAGAGAAATTATATAATATAATTTCTCTAATAATACCGCCAAATACACTTGAGTAAAATTACTAAATTATCATGATCAAAGTTCCATCCTCTATCAAATTTACTTGAGCAAAATTACAAAATTATTATGATCAAAATTCCACTATGTATCAAATTTTATGTATAGTGAAATAATCCTCTTAAAATTTTATATATATTAAAATAACCCTCTTAAAGATTTTGCTTTATTCTAAATATATTCCAAAACATGAAAAAAATAGATTTCGCCTCATGATACGGACTTTCTTATGAGAGAGACAAAAATAATCTTTCGAATAAAACCGTTAAATTTTTAAAATTTTCTCGATTAGCGCAATATGTTTGACTTGGTTATAATATTTGTAAAATAATATTTATTTCAAAGTTAAAAGTTGGGGCCAACGCATTGTTTGATGGGGTTCGAACTAGTGACCACGTAAAATTACCAGAATAGAACAGCACGTAACCATATATTATAATATTATCCAAAAAGAAATCAATATTTGCAAGAAAAATCCGGAAACCAGTTACTTCATTTGAATTTTCTAAACCTCCCCCGGGTTTTCAAACTGTCGGCAAACCCTGGAGTGAGATAAACGCGGTTTATCGGCGTCAACTTCTAGGCCAACGGCGAGACGCCTGGGCGTTTCACGGCAAGGTTTGAAATTTGAAAATGGGCGGGCGAGTGGTGTTTGGTGAGTAAATGGAGGTTTCCAGGTGGTTTTTTCTTCGTATTAAGCCGCATAGGAGAGGAAGGGAGTGGTACGAGCTTCGAAAGAGGAGCTTCTAACTAGAGACCAAAATCTTCTCAAGGAGCTCCTCTATATGTACAGCAAACACTGGCGTCTCTTCGCAGTTCCGTTGCTCCTATTGACATTAGCTGGAACAGGCTGATCGGTCACGGTGATCCTTTGGACGGCCTGCAAGCACTGGTATGTCTGCGGAATTCCGCCATTCTTATTTCCTGCTTTCTTCGCATCCGAGGTTTTTAGCAATTGAAAATTTTTCAAATTTCAAATTTTCTGCCGTGAAAAGCTGCGGTGAAAATTTTTCGAAGGAAAAAGCTCTGTATTTTGTGATAATAGCAGAAAAGCTTTAAGAGAATGAAAATATTTCTATTATTGTTCACATTTTCAGGTTTTATGGTTGGTGAACATTAACTATTTCGAATATTTGCCGGTCTCTTTCACTAAAGACCGAGATTACCTTGCATTAGAGCTCATTTGCTGCATAAATTTGAGATTTTGTGCTTTCAATCTAAGGCATTTGCTTAAATCTCCGCTTCTATGCCGTCGAATCATGCTTTTCCACGAAATCATATATTACCATCCCAACTAGTGCCGTGGTTTCAAATATTTATGGTCTATGATGTCCCATGTACTTGCTACATTTTTATTGGTTTTGATTCTTAAATCCTTTGTCTCTCTGGTAGTTGCATTTGCGCTTGAAACAGTTGCTAGTTTATACGCATAAGTTTCATGTTTTTAGGGTAACTTCATATAATGTGGCCATGAAAATCACATTTATTGAAGTTACTCTTGCCCTATGCTCTCGGGCCTGCTCTTGTACACAGATTTTACTTATTTGTCACGAAGCAATTGCGAGAAGCTTTATCAAAATTGTATTTACTGCAAGAAGCTTAACTTGGGCCATTGAACTGAGGTTTATTTTTTTGGGATCGACAGGTAAACTTCCACGGCTGGATCTCTGAATATTGCTGCTTGATTTACATAAATTCAAAGGTGTAGAGTTGTCTTGTTCACACCTTTAAAAAATAAAAATGACTGGAACCCAAGCATCCAATGCTCGCATTACACGAGCCAGGGCGGCAAAGTCTACGTTGAACAATGCTCCTCCACCTGTTCCGACAGCCCAAAGTAAACCTAAAGGAAAGCGTGCAGCAACGGAGACAAATATTTCCGGTTCCAGTGTCGCTGCTGGACCTCCTAAACGACGTGCAGTGTTAGCAGATGTGTCCAATATTTGTAGGGAAGCGGCCGCGGTTGATTGCTTGAAAAAACCAAAAGCAGTTAAGGTTAGAATGCTTTGTTGTATACTTGCTAAAGAGTTCAAATCAGTAAGTTTGGCAATCTGAAGCTTCTATAATTAGGGCAAGAATTGACCAGGTTGGCAATGATTCAAACATTGCTTAGGAATTTTAGAGCCAATGAGGGGGTTGAATGCCACATTATTTGTTTTCTAGGGCCAAGCCTTAATGTTTTTACTACTCCATTTAATAAGGGCTCTAGAAACCCATCGTGTAGGTTTCCCCAACTTACTCTGTATTAGAACAAACTATTTTTGGTAGGGTTCGATGTTTGTCTTTGCAGCTTGATGGTTCGTTCAAATTTTCATCTACATAATTTTTGGGCTTATACAAGATTTATTCCTTTAACTGTGTTTGCATGAGTGAAGGTTGTATCTCAGAATGCCAATTTTCAGGGAAGAGGCCGAGGAATTCCTCGGAGTCGCAAGAAGGTTACCCAAGAGGCAGAAATAAAAAACGAGACTTCACCTGTTATTTGTAATGTTGACAATGTAACTGCTGGCAATGCAATTGGGCTTGATAAGGAAAACAATAATGTGAACCCTATAAAAGAAGTACAGGACAGTCCTAAAGAACCCAATCCAATTACTGAACAAATTTCAGTACACGCTGATTGCAAACAGACAGTGGAAAAACCAAATGAGAATGAGATTGTAGTAAGTGCTAATAAAGCAGCAGTTGCTTCTCTGAAGCAGCAATCAACATTGCAGTCTCCACGTATATCAAGGCAACCCAAAACCTCTTTGAATCAAGGTACAGAGATTTAAAATAATTTACTTTTAACTCAAGTTAATATATCAACAAAAGTATATGCTGTTGAAGTTAATTTCACTCGTTGCTTCTATGTTTCTGTCCAACCAATTCTTTGTTCAAATTGCAGTATTACATGATTTAAATCTTTTAAAGATAAAAACAGGTAATCCTGTTCCTCTGGCGAAGCTTCATGAAAATGCGGGACGGTCTAGCAGTTTGGATTTTGTTAACATTGATTCAGAATACAAAGATCCTCAGATGTGTACTGCCTATGTTACAGACATCTATGCGAACATGCGCGTTGTAGAGGTTTCTACTGCCCATCTTGCTTCTACTAGGGCCATGAAAATTTCATACAGTTTAACAGAGTTTTTTAAAAAGAAGAATTTGATTTATAAAGAACCGATTTTTAAGGATTTAATTAATAATAGAACCAATTTTGTGCTGTGTGATTGATCCAAAAAGCCTTGATGATTGGTATATTTGCATATCTTTTCACAACATTACAAGTTATTTTTTAGTTTTAGCTATGCTACTGATATGGTGTTTTAGTATATGCTTGTCTTGCATATAAAATGACATATAACTGTCATCAACTGACAAATCATTTGCTTTTATCAATGCTATGATGAAGTTGGTTCAATTGGGCGGATGCCTAACCCATTCCAAATATTTGGAGCAGAAGCACTGTCAAAAGATATCACTAAATCTGTTAGGGTCATTTAGGTTCTGGTCATTCTCTATGTATTTACTCTCCAAGCTGGATATTGTTTTCTCAGCTAAAGAGACGGCCCTTGCCCAATTTTATGGAAACCATTCAGCGTGATATCAATGCAAATATGAGGAGTGTACTCATTGACTGGCTTGTTGAGGTTTGTTGGTTGCCTTGTTACTGCAGAATTTTTGAAGGTTTAATCGTCTTTGTTGTGCTGTTTAACATTATGTAATTTTGTTAAAACATTATTGTGGTAACAGGTTTCAGAGGAGTACAAGCTTGTCCCAGACACACTTTATTTAACAATATCTTATATTGACCGGTTCCTCTCTGCAAATGTGGTCAATAGACAAAGACTACAGCTTTTAGGGGTTTCTTGCATGCTTGTTGCCTCGTATGTATTTATTAATTGATATTTGGGTTTTACCTTCACTTTTCTGAACTTGGTGAAAATTTACTTACCAGAGCATTGGATGTAATCTTCAGGAAGTATGAAGAAATATGTGCTCCTCCAGTAGAAGAATTTTGCTATATTACCGATAATACCTACAAAAAGGAAGAAGTAAATAATTTGTATTTCAACAATACTGAAATATTTCAATGATTATTTCAATAATGTAATTGATGCTTCCATGTTTTTGAATTATCTCTTAAAATTTGTTCTTTCCGAATTAACAGGTGTTAGACATGGAAATTAATGTTTTGAACCGCTTGCAATATGATCTGACAACACCAACCACTAAGACCTTTCTCAGGTAATATATTCAAATTTCAAAGTTTGGCCTTTAGATGCACATTTATTTATCCCTGTATTTCCGTTCTTTTTCTAATTTTTCTTGTAAATTTTAACATGTTCGGTTATTTTATTCAATGACATTGTTTAATAGGCGTTTCATTCGAGCAGCTCAAGCATCGTGTAAGGTAGATTCACATTCTGTTTGCCTTTTATTGTATAACTGAATTACAACTGTTTTGTTTATCAAATCATCTGCACCTAGTCCACTGACAAGAAGTTTCATGGTAGGTTTCAAGCTTGCATTTGGAATTCATGGGCAATTATCTTGCAGAGCTAACACTTGTAGAATACGATTTTCTCAAGTATCTACCATCTCTAATAGCTGCAGCAGCTGTATTCTTGGCAAGAATGACTCTTGACCCTATGGTTCACCCTTGGGTAATACCGCTGCATTTAATAGCTATTTTGTTTTTATGTGGTGCTGCTTTTGTGGTTATGCATGAAAATTGCTTTGGTCATCAGCTTAACTCTTCTATATTTTGTTCACTTTTCAGAATTCTACTCTGCAACATTACACAGGTTATAAAGTGTCAGACATGAGAGATTGTATTTGTGCCATACACGACTTGCAATTGAACAGAAAAGGTTGCACATTGGCTGCAATAAGGGACAAGTACAACCAACCTAAGGTAGTGCTCAATTTTGTTTTTGTTATATTTTCGTTGTAGATTTAATAAATCCCTTATTGATTTTCAACCTCTGTGGTATTTACAGTTCAAATGTGTGGCGAACTTGTTTCCACCTCCAGTAATTTCTCCTCAATTCTTCATAGATAATGAGGTGTAGTAAAATGAACTGAATATGTGGCTCGCATCTCCATTTGGCAACATCTTTAAATGGATGCAGAATGCTGTGTTTTTCAAATTTATGAATTTGAATATTCATCACTGAAAAGGAATTCGTATAAATCCTTCAGGACATGTACTTATGTCTATGCAAGTGCTTCTTGCCTAAGCTATGTTGGTACTTCACCTTTCTTAGATAAGATGTTTGGTTGATGGTCATATAAATGACTATGGCGACCATGCACAAGAATTTAAACATTTTCTTCAAAATCAAGAGTATGACTATCAGTATCAGTAGCCACTTTTTACTTGTATTTTATCTGTGGAATATAATTTGGAGGATTATTAGCCATGAGAGTGGGTCACTCTGTTTGTATAACATTCTTAGTTAATATTGAAATCATGGCTTAAATCTGGTTATTACTATATGAGATAGCATACAAATTTGTAATGCGTGTTGCATTGTTAACTTTCTGCTTTTTATAAATTTCTTTGCTTTTCATTGAATGAATTGTTTTTGCCTGGTAACTGACAAATGATATACTTTTCAGCTTTATCATCTTGTTTGATAACTTTTATTAGTTATCGAGTCTGACTGTTCTGTGAAGGTCAATATTATTACATTAAATATTGCCGTGTCTTGTATCTTGAATTAGAATAAACTTGGAATGGCATTTAGGTTTATTCATGTTTGTTTCAATCGGATCATGGTGATTTTTAAGGCTCACAACTCTGTAGAATGTAAAAATAGTTTTACATCTTGTTTGGTATGGTAAAAAGTAAATGTTTGCTTTATGATAAAGTCCTGGATCTCAAGCTCCCTGGTTATTGATTTTTGCTTGTCTCATGAAGTTCTGTATTCCTAGGTTTTGTTGTTTAAGGTTATTTTGACCTCGTTGTTAAGGCTAGTTGTATACATCTTTGCGATAGCAAAGTTTTAATAACATTGATATACTATCATGATTTGTAAGGTTGTAATGGTGTAACAGATTACGTTGTTGCGAAAGGTGGTTGGGATCTGTTCCTTGCTGGCTATGTATTTGTACAGTTGTGGAGTACTGACTTGTTTTATTGGAATTCAGTTCTTGTACTCTATTCGCAGGAGGGCTTTTACATATATTTCAGTTCTTATATATATTTCAGCATTTTCCTTCACATTTTCTCATGGCAGAGGATGCACCCTGTTTGCAGGAGCAGTTCCAAAATAATGATGTTTATCAACTCAGTAGTTAAGAATTAAAATATAAGAGTTTGTAAAGACTTCCGTACACGCTGAGTTCTTTTCTTCCACGGTAATCCTGAACTCGTACCCTAACTGGCACTTTGAAGCTTAAATTCATATTAAATAATTATACTCGAAGTGAGGTCCTCTGCATCCTGTGGGCGGAATTTTTGTTACTTTAAGTAATGGCTAGGAATTTTTGTTACTTTAAGTAATGGCTAGGAATTTTTAAAATAAGTTTATGCGAGATATATATATATATATATATATATTCATTTTAACCCTGTGTGTAGTAAGTGATGAGAGGTTTTTATCTGAAATATTATGATTTTTTTAATCTTAATATATCTGGGGTTAAGTTGGATTTATGCTAGTTTTGATATTCTACTGACATAGCTTAATTCTTCTATGAAATTCTGCTTCTAAACATCATTCTGATGAATTGTTTGTAACCGAATATATAAATCACAGTATTACAGTTTTTCTCTGCTTAAAAATGCCATGCTAGAATGGCTCAAACTATAGTCTATTTGTTGTTTTCCTTATAATTCTTTTCCCATGAGTTAAAAAATCATCTATTGCTTTCGTTTAGTTTGTTGGTTGAGTTTTTGGATAGCTTGTATCATAATCATGTAAATTAATTTAGTTTTTATTAAAAGCATAGGTGACGTTAACTCTATAGATGGTCTCACTTTAAAGCCCACTAATTTCTTGGGATGGACTATAAACAAGGATTTTTTAAAGTTTAATGTGATCTATTAATATACTCTTTCAATAGCCAATGCTGTCTTTTTCTTGCCTACAGATACATGTGTTGTTTTCTTGAGAATTCTAATTTGTGATTTTCACGGTATATATGGAAGGGTGTATTTTTGTAACTATCAAGATGGCAACATGGTACATATATTCTCTTGGTTATTATGGAAAACCATGTTGTATTGTGTGATTAGCAAGTTTATATTACCTTACAAGATATTATTTATATAAGAGATTGTAACCTGTAGTTATGTTTCTATTCGTAAGGGCCACTCCATACTCACTGTTCTAGCTGCTTGTTAATCAAAATAACATTTATTTTAGGCACACTATATCCAAATTTAAATTTTGAAGTGGCTAGCAAGGTGTTTAATACAAATATGAAGCTTAGGGCCCTTTTGGAAGCTTTGTACCTAAATCTTTTCTTTAAATGCCATCTTATATTGAATTACTCACAAAAAGAGTGCATCAGTGCATATTTATCAATGAACCAGGCTGTGATTTTACAAACCCTTTCTACACAGGCAAGGAGTGTTAGCATATCTGCTTCCTGCTCCAATTTCAAGAGAGCTTCTCTCCTTATTGAAATTGCTCATTCCGGCTGAAACTTGAGCTTCTAACTTTGCTTTGAATGTTGTAGTCTCTCCCATATAAAAAAAGCATTCCCATGCAATGTACATTGACAATTTTTGCATAGGAGATTCTTCTCAATTCTGTCATGTTGTCTGATCATCCACCTGTCCCATCAGATGACTCCTTTAAAATGAATGTTCTCTGTGGCAAAGTAATCCCAAAAATAATGGCAACCTTACACTCTCCCACAAAACACGCTTACCATTCTTTGTTTTGCAGTAAAATACACGGCAGCCATCTGATGACTTGAGGGAAAATTTGTCTGAGTGCAAAGCTCTGCTTGAGTATTAATTATCCAAGCACTAAACATCTTTAGGAGTTTTAAGAGATCGTAATTGATTTAGACAAACTACCTGGTTTACAAGTCTGAAGAGACCATAAATGATTTAGACATACTTCCCTAGTTTTAATCTTAACATAATGTTCACAAAATGCTGTGAGAAATTGGCAGGTTTTTACACTTAATTGTCTAAAATGGCCCTATGCCATTTAACAGCATTAGCAGAATACAGCTAGAAGCTGCTTTATATGTTTGGTCTCAATCCTACTTTCTATTTGACCAAAGATGTCTAAACTTGTACTGTGTGCATTTACAGTTTATAATTTGATGGTTGGATTTAATTTGTGTTTGGCTTAGGAATGATTGTTTCATTCCAAATTGATTTACAGGACCTACAGGTTCAAATTACAGAGTAACAAGTCCCCTTTCTAGTTCTGGTCTCGATGCTATATATTCTATGTTCTCAACATAAAGGAGACTGTAGATATATGCTCCTATCTACAGATTGTATATAAGAACATTGGAAATATATTTACAGTGTTACAAGGAATACTAAATATATGTTCCTATCCTGTTCTTACCTATCTTACTCACCTGCATGTTCCTATCCACACTGCTATCAATGTAAAATATAAAAGTAGTGTAATAAAGACATACTGCATGACATAATGAAGATTCAAGGTAAATGTTGATCACTTTTTGGCAAGTGGGTTTTAGTCATGTCAATAATTATCCCATCCATCTTTTGGTAGTGGCTTCAGCACCGGGGATCCCAATCATTACCTTCATTCTTGGCTTGATGGTAAAATTTAATAGTGTTTTAACTACCTCTGTCATATCACTTGTGTTTGAACCAGCTTCTATTGCAATTTTTCTCTTAAAGGTCCCTTAAACAAGTATGCTTTGATTTATTGTACATGATACATTGCCCTATAGTTCACCATACCCATCTTGGTTGAGCTCCATAGCTTGATTTATCATTTTTAAGGCATAGCTGGAAATGATGCAGAAATTAGTATGGCAAATTGATTTTTGGACAGAAGTATGGCCATGCACAACTTGATTGCACTCTTTCCAAATAGTACAAATGTTTACATTTTGGCTGGTTGACATGCGTGCCAAAAATTACGGGCTCAACAAAGATTGATTGCTAACAATGCCTCTTCCAAATGAACAGTAATATAGAAACCAGGAACCTAAATCTAATTCTGAAGATCACTAACTTTTAGACAACTCTAGAAAAGTTCACTAGCTTTTAGACAACTCTAGAAAAGGTGTAGCATATCAGCACAAAAGTTGGTCCTGTGAGAAAGGGCGGTGGCAGTAAGAGTTTTAGGCCGAACACTAGATCTTGGTGAATCAGGGTTGAAGCAAAGAACGCTTATTTTGGATTGATTACGGTTTTTCAATTTTCATGAAGCAAACAACCAGGTTGGCAATTTGAATTTGGTTTATGACTTTCTATTGGGCACTCTTTAACTAATTGATTGTAAGCATTTAGTCCAGGATTAATAGTAATTCCAAACCCAATCCTTCCACCAATTGACATACACAAACTTAGTTTGAAGTAGATTATTTGCTTTAACATCTTTTATTGTAGCTAAACATAAACTTAATTCGAAGTTGAATGTGTTTTGTACAATATCTATCATTGTAATTACCATCTTGTTTAAGTTGGTAAGGTTGATTTTTTTTTTTTAATTTATTCCCAATGGAAGTATCTTCAATTCTAGTTCTCTTTGACAAAAATACTAGAGCATTGAATTAGTGATATCTAGTGATATGCATCGGTTTGACTTCTTGAGCAGAGATTGCTATCCACCATAAATATTCTTTGTTAAAGAGACTATTGTATTGAGTTGATTAGTGGGATTAGTAATTTCAAGGATGTTCATAATAGGCACTTTCCATTGCCACCATTGATATCTTTGGTCATCCATTTGTTATATATTGTTACTCTTGACAACTTGACATTGATGATACGTAGACCTCTTAACTTATGGGGTTGCACTTGATTTGATAAAAGTCCTTTTTCTTCCAACATTGTTTCATAGGTTTTAGGAATTGAGTCAACTTTGATAAGTCTAATTGGCCAACTTTCAACAAGAGGAATGATAGATGCATTATTGCTAATTTTTTTTTATCAACAATCAGCTTTGTGAGTTAGAAGAATGTTTGCTTTTCAACTATGAAGTCCAATGGCATGTCAAAGATTTAAAGATTTGTTTTAATTTATTGTAGTTGGCAAAGTAGGAATAAGGCCCTTTTGAGAAGATAACGATCCATTCGAATTGGGTTTTGGTGCATGTTGGGGGCAAAGTAGAAGCTAGTAAGAAGTTTGGGACAAAATCACACCTTCACCCTCACCACCCACTCCTTGGGGGGTGAAGGTGTACATTTATGTACTCCTCATCTCAACCACTAACTCTCTCGGGGTGACGGCCCTCACTACCCACCAACGTGGGGGGTGAACATGTGATTACGTATAGAAATGCACACTTTCATGGCTTGGGTAAGTTGTGGGGGGCTATGAAGGACTGCATTTGTGTTGTGGAATGTTCTTTTTTTACAATTTAAACATGGCTGTTCTAAAAATTACTCCATGGAATTGCTTATCATTGACATTGGTTTATTGAATGTAGTTCTCTTTAACTATATAAATCTAGGATTAAAACAATCCATTAATGGTAGGACAAAGGATTGGCTAGGTAGTGAGTAGGATTTAGAGCTCTATTAGAGACATCCTCAAGGGATACATGAATTGCCTACCCTTTTGTTATATATATATGTGTGTGTGTTGTGTGTTTAATTCCTCTAAATTGTTGTTGACATTTTTTTGTAAAGTAGTTGATTGTTTATTTTTATGGAATTAAGCTTTCTTCCAATCCATCTTTGAATTAAAAGATAAATTATTTACAACTTATTTTCTAGTTGTCCAATTAATGCTAGTTTGAGAATGTTAATTTTTTTTATTACCATTTTGCAGGGGTGATTTTAAGGATAGAAATTTATTTTAAAATGTAGAAACCTTGGTGAATCTTACTAACCCTTCATATGCCATCTATAAATGTTTCGTGACATTTTTGTAAAAATATTCAAATTTCTAAGGATTTTATATAGTTTGTATAAAATTTTGGCGATTTTTAAGTTAAAATAATTTTATTCTATAGAATTTGGGCGAATCATTTTTAGAATAGCGAATTGTTTTTTGGGAAAAACCATGAAAAATTAACCTATGAGCGAAATTTAACCCCTAAAATCATCCCTACCATTTTGTCAATTAAATAACCAAAAACATCAACTAAGAAAACATAGATGGCTAAGATCAAATATAATCTTGTTGAGTAAATCTAAATGTAAAAGCACATTTAAACAACTTTTCTCAATAACTAAAACTAAGCATGTTGATGTACATGGAAATAATATCCTTATAACGTTAACTATAAAATCCAAATACATTAATTAAGATAAAATGACACTTAGCTCTATAATGTTCTTTTGATATTAATTTTTTATAATCAATGAATTTTAGCCATTCATATTGGTATTCATATTGGTGAGCATAATGATTTTGTAAGAATACTTCTTTGAATGAAACGTTTTTTTCCTTGTTTAGTTAGGGATAGAGCTTTAGCTAGAATATTGTGAGTGATGTTAAGAGGATTAATTGGTTCCCAACTTAGGATCAATTGAAGATCATTGAACTTTGGGATTAATTCAATATTGCATTGATTAATAGTCTTTTGACAATTGTTTTTTAGTAATGTTGAATCAGAAATTATAGATAATACTATTAAATTATAAATAATATCATTACATTTAAGACAATAACTATAGTGATATAAGTTTTTTTAAGAACTAGAGCATTAAAACAAAAACCATTTGAATCTTCTAAGAGATACTTAAAAGGAATTGAAATATTAAATGATTTTAAAAAGGGTTATCAGACATGTTCTTTAAAAATGGTTGAAAGTTAACTCCTTTTTATAGCAAATTCAAATAATTTATTGAGAGTACTAAATAAAAATTTGTTTTTTTTTAAAAATATCAATATTTTTTTAAACCACTTGGACGACCATTGTTAGTTTTTGGTTGCTTGTGGTTTCTTAGTCCCTTTCTTTATTTTTGATTTATATTTAGAGAGCTTGAATTGGTTGTATGCTTGCCTTTGAGATTGATGTTAAGGAGGTGCACTTTTTGATGTGTTAGTTGACACATGTGGCATATTGCATTTTCTATAAGGGTGCATTTGTTGAGGAGGATGGGTGCTTGGCACGTGTGGAGTAATTGCTTGGAGGGTGTTAGGCACTTGCAAACTGGTTGCTTTGCCCTAGGAGGATGTAATTGCTTTAGACAACTTGAGGAGGAACACTTGAGTTGATAAGTTGTTGATTGGAGGGTGCATCATTTTGGAGGAGTGTTTGACATATGGACATCTAGCTTGAAAGGTACACCACCTTGGGGGTTGCACAAAACCTAGTGTGAGATGTGGATGCCTTACTTTGAGGAGAATTCCATTTGGGACTTTGTTTGTTGACTTAGCCTAGGGTTGCTTGTCGACTTAGTTCATGTTTCATTGTTGGCTTCCCTCACCTTAGTCTATATAAAGGGCATAGTGTGTCTTTGTTAAGAACACCTACTTTATATGCTAATGCTGTGTTTTCTTGGCTTGTGAGACAATTGTTGAGTAGTGTAGCTTGTGGGATGAAAGTGCGTGAATATATTTGCCAACTTGTTTGATACAAGCAACAGATCTTGGGGTTTGACACTTAGAGTGATGTTGGCTTGTTTGGAAGCTACAAGGATTGGCTTGTAGAGCTTGGTGGGATGTCTTGCATGGCCTTTGTATTATTGGTTAGGTTTGCAATGATTGTGGATGCAGTAACTAGGGTTTGGGATGCATTGAAGGGTCCTTGCTTGGGATGAGTTGAGGTATTGCACTTTATCTTCATTACTATGATAATACAAAGTGTACCATCGTTGTCCTAAATTTGTGATAGTAGATTTGATTTTCAGGTCTAATATTTCTCATGTATTGAGCAAGTTTTGTTAGTTTTTGGGGTTATTCCAAAAACATTTTCACCTTTCTAGGAGAGCTCTAGGTCTCCTCTCCCCTTAGTAATACTTCATGGACATATGGATGGCTTAGTTTGGGTGGATTCTTGACCTCGATTCTAGTGCTAATGTAATACCCTTATCCAAGAGGTGGTTACCCTAATTGGCATGATGATTAACCCATTGGGTGCACACAAAGAGTGAGTTGATTGCTTGAATAGGAGAGGTACCTACCTAGGATGATCTCTAGGCTCTTGGAGGAGGGCACTTAGTCCTAGGATCTTGGGACTATGTGGTATACACCTTGGAGGTTGAACACTTGACTTAAGGATGCTTGAGTTGAGGAGAATACTTCATCGATGTTGGTTTTGGATTTGGACATGTATGTTGAGGAGCATTGGAACATGGTATCACAATGACACATAAGATTAGCACTGGGAACATGAGAGGACACATGGCACACAATTAGAGTGGCTTGTATGAGGACACTTGGATAACAGACCATTGTGGAAGAGGAGCATTCACTAACAACTTGTTAGAGAACACACCATCTTGGATAAGGGGTGTTGAGCTCAAGGAGGATCATGATTGAAGGGTTTCACCTTGGGGGTTGGATAAACCCTAATTTTACATCATTGTATTGTAGAGTGCTCCATGTGGGGTTGCCTTGTTGGTTAATTGTACGGACTTAAGTTCTTTGTTTTATGTTATCCTCCCTCACCTACTCTATATAAATAGATTAGAGAGCTCTTGTATTCATCATCATTCATTGTACCCTATTCTATCTTTCTATTGTAAACATGTTATGTTGTGACTGGCACTACAACCCAACCATTTTACCTTCTATTTTTATACCTCCCTGAAATGGAGCCTCCTTATTTTTATATGCTCAAGAGAAAAACCTCATAAGTCCCTTCTTCATTTTAAAGGATTCTCCTTGCAACTCATGTTTCACTTAGAAAATGAGAAACACTCAAAGTTGAATTTTAGATTGATTGGCAAAGTTTCTTTAAACTCCTCCGAAAATTTTGGAGGAGTCACTTCAAACTCCTTCGAATAGTTCAAAGTTACTTCAAACTCCTCCGAACAGCTCGAAGGAGTTACTTCAAACTCCTTCGAATAGTTCGGAGGAGTTCCTGTCGATTGCTACGATAAACAAAGGTAATCACAAGAATTGAGGAGGACTCCTATGATCATATCAGAGACGTTACTTCTAACTCCTTCGATATGTTTGGAGGAGTTATCCTTAACGCTTCCGAACAAGTTCGACAAACTTGCTTTAAAAGCCCTCGACCTAACTATTGCATTAAATGCTACTTATTATTTGGTAGGTTATAAAATGAAACAGGGTTAATACATTTGTTTCCCAGCTACATGAGATTGACAAGAAACCAGAGAACAATAGAGAGTTGAGCTAAATGTCGTTCAAACCCTATCCTTTCCCAAAACGTGGAAATGCTAGTCAGGGAAGTCTACCCCTCTCTCTCTTGTTCTTTATTTTGGGGTTATGTTTTGTTTTGATTTTTGCTTACCTTTCTACCCTAGACTATAACTATCACTTGTCGATTATTCTCCACTTCACCATCACCAGGCCCTACATGTTTGTCACTAGTCTTTAATCCTCAACCTTTTCTTGTTTACGGAACATGCAAACAATCAACTTTCCCTCACTCTTAAGTCGTGATAGAATTTTCCATATTCCCCCGCATTTGGCAGCTGCAAACCCCAAATTCGTCCAAGACTCCCTTGGTTCACCCTGAGCAAGCCCTAAACATCCCACTCCTATTCCTCTAAGCCTACCATAGGGCTCCTGATCGTTGCTTTGCGTCCACTTAAGGAAAATGCAATTCGAAAAAAGTTGTTTAGTAACTCTTCGAGAATATCATAGAAGTTACCACTAACTTCTTTGATATGCTTAGGAGAGTTGAACTCAACTCCTCTGCACACCTTCAGAGTAATTGTAAACAACTCCTCCGATCATATCGGAGGAGTTAATATTAACTCCTTCGATACGATTGGAGGAGTTCCTTGTAAGTCCTCTGAGCACTCCAAGACTTTGGCTAAACTCTTCTGAATACATATCAAAGAAGTTACTAACAACTTCTCCGATGTGCTCATAGGTGTTGTTATTAACTCCTTCAATATGCTTGGAGGAGTTACTCATATTTCCTTTGATTTGCATCAAGAGAATTGTTCTGTTTTGCTCCGATTTTATTTTTCCATGTTGATGCCCAATCTTTTTCACCCTAAAATCTCACCAGGCATTGATTGTTATTAACTTGACATTTATGAGAAACAACATGCCATGACTGGTTTTCATTAATTATTATGATTGTTTTGATCATTTAACTATTTTCAAATAACATTCTCCAAATTTATTCTGTTTGCAGGTTCAGACATGTCTCCATGAAAGAAAACAACAATGAAACTAGCAGGGCCTGAACCATCTGGCAGCTCCTAGCAGACAATAGAGATGGAAAGTGTCAGGGCCGTATACGACGATACATCAGGACTTCTAGACAAAGAGGGGGAGACTTTGAAATGGGGGGAAGTATGTTATATGTTTAAAAAATCAAACTTCTCGACAGAGGCAGAGGAACCAAATGAACTTCAGGTGTTTAGAAGCATCAGGAAATCATGAATTTTCATAGTGGCAACACATCCATTGATGTTCCCTTGTGTGTATACCATTTCTTGGATATTGAAAAACACAAACGTAGATAGTAGGTATGTATTCAATGCAAGGAAAGAGATGATAACTTCATTCAAGCCTGATGACTTAGCTAAGTGTTACCATATTGAGGCCGGAAACAAAAATCTAGATGGCCAGTTGCTTAGTGAATTAGAGCTCACACTGAAGGATTTATTCCCTACTTAGTATAAAGAAGACAATTAATTCAAATATCGGCCAAGAGACTACACTGAAAAACAGATTGCTATGTTACAAGAGCTAAAAAAAAATGGTCTGGATGAAATGTTTATAGTACGTTAGGAATCGTGACTTAGGAAGTTTGCTCATCTATAATCAAGTTAGCAGATCTCACTGTCACAGGTGTCATCCCTAGTGCCTTTAAAGGTTAACTGGAATTCCCCCCATCCACATGTATCTCTAAATAAAAGAGAATCAAATACTATAAAAAGTAAAGGCTTGGGGAAAGGCTTTCCAGATCACATGGGACATGCAAGTATATTCGTCATGGCTATAGATGCTCGCTGGAAGCAGAGCAAGGCTTGAGACATCGGGGTGACTTCGTCGGGGCTATGGACGCTTGTTGGTAGCGGAGCAACACCAAAGAAATGCATTACAACTTGTATTCTCAACATTCTTGATGTTTCATTTCTACTTTACTACCTACATCTTCCTTTCATCCATTTATGATAAAGTTTGATATAAATTTGAAAGAAATCTGTTAAATTTGAACAGGTCTCACCCCTCTTTGAATCACGTCRRTATTTTCAATATGCAAGTCATGGGRCCTATCTTTTCTCCCTTATGATTTTGTGTGATGGAGTTTCCATCCTAATCAAATTATGTATGGACGTCATTTTGCAGAGATCCAAGGCTTCACCCAGTGTGTTGCCATTTGTTGTGACTGGCACTACAACCCCTCCATTTTACCTTCTATTTTGATACCTCCCTAAAATGAAGCTTCTTTATTTTTATATGCTCAAGATAAAAACCTCATAAGTCCCTTCTTCATTTTAAAGGATTCTCCTAGCAACTCATGTTTCACTTAGAAAATGAGAAAATACTCAAAGTTGAAGTTTAGATTGATTGTAAAAGTTTCTTTAAACTCCTTTGAATAGTTCGAAGGAGTCACTTCAAACTCCTTCGAATATCTTGGAAGAGTTACTTCAAACTCCTCTGAACAGCTTGGAGGAGTTACTTCAAACTCCCCCGAACAATTTGGAGGAGTTCCTGTCGGTTGCTCCGATAAACAAAGGTAATCACGAGAGTTGAGGAGGACTCCTCCGAGTTACTTCTAAATCCTTCGATATGTTCGAAGGAATTATCCTTAACGCTTTTGAACAAGTTCGACAAACTTGCTTTAAAATCCCTCGGCCTAACTATTGCATTAAATGCTACTTATTATCCGATAGGTTATACAATGAAATGGGGTTAATGCAATTGTTTCCCAACTTGATGAAATTGACAAGAAACCGAAGAACAATAGAGAGTTGAGATAAACGTCGTTCGAACCCTATCCTTTCCCAACACGTGAAGACGTTAGTCAGGTAAGTCTACCCCTTTGTCTCCTATTCTTTATTTTGTGGTTAGGTTTTGTTTTGATTTCCGCTTACCTTTTTACCCTAGACCATAAATGTCACTTTCTGATTATTCTGCACTTCACCATCACCATGCCCTACGTGTTTGTCACCAGTCTTTGATCCTCAACCCTTTCCTGTTTACGGAACGTGAAAACGATCAAATTTCCCTCACTCTTAAGCCATGATAGAATTTTCCATATCCCCTGCATTTGGCAGCTACAAACCCCAAATCCGTCCAAGACTCCCCCGATTCTCCCTAAGAAAGCCCTAAACATCCCACTCCTATTCCTCTAAGCCTGCAATAACGCTTCCAATCATTTCTTTGTGTTCACTTAAGGAAAATTCAATTCGAAAAAAGTTGCTTAGTAACTCTTTGAGCATATCAGAGAAGTTACTACTAACTTCTCTGATATGCTTGGGAGAGTTGAACTCAACTCCTCCACATGCCTTCAGAGTAATTGGAAACAAATCCTTCGATCGCATCGAAGGAGTTAATATTAACTCCTCTAATACGATTAGAGGAGTTCCCTGTAAGTCCCCCGAGCACCCCAAGACTTTGGATAAACTCTTTCAAATACATATAAGAGAAGTTACTAACAAGTTCTCTGATGTGGTCGGAGGAGTTTTTATTAACTCCTCCGATATGCTTGGAGGAGTCACTCATATTTCCTCCGATTTGCATCAAGATAATTTTCTGTTTTGCTCTGATTTTATTTTTCCAGGTTGATGCCCAAGCTTTTTCACCCTAAAATCTCATCGAGCATTAACTGCTATTAACTTGACATTTACGAGAAACAACAAGCCATGATTGGTTTTCATTAGTTCTTATGATTGTTTTGATCATTTAACTATTTTCAAATAACATGCTCCAAATTTATCCTGTTTGTAGGTTCAAACATGTCTCACGAAAGAAAACAACAATGAAACCAGCAGGGGTTGAACCATCTGGAAACTCCTAGTAGACATTAGATATGGAAAGTGTCGGGGCCATATACAACGATACGTCGGGACTTCTAGACAAAGAGGGAGAGACTTTGAAATGGGGGGAAGTATATTATGTGTTTAAAAAATCAAACTTCTCGATAGAGGCAGAGGAACCAAATGAACTTCAGGTGTTTAGAAACATTAGGAAATTGGGAATTTTCAGAGTGGAAGCACATCCAACAATATTCCCTTGTGCGGATGCCATTTATTGGATATTGAAAAAAGCAAATGTAGATAGTAGGTATGTATTCAATGCAAGGAAAGAGCCGATAACTTCATTCAGTCCTGATGAATTAGCTAAGTGTTACCATATTGAGGTCGGAAACAAAAATCTAGATGGTCAACTACTTAGCGAATTAGAGCTCACACAGAAGGATTTATTCCCTACTTGGTATAAAGAAAACAAGCAGTTCAAATATCATCCCAAGAGTCGATACCCCACAAAAAATTTACGAAGACCCTTGATCTGTATTTTATGAGCAGAACAAAATGAATATAGATTATTAAAATATGTTTAACATAGAATAACAAAGATACAGTGAAATTGGTTTTCTATTCAGTAAGGAAATAAGTTGAAACTGTAAAATGCAATGGAAAACAAGCTTGCTGGAATGGTGGTGGCTTATCTCTGAGAAGAGATGTGACGATTACACTCATTCACAAGAAGATGATTACAATGAAACTCTGAAGGCCTTTTTACAATAAACATGATTTTCAAAAACCTTAGACATCCAAAAACCTAACTCTAGGAGATGAAGCGCCAAAAGTCACGTGGGCCCCGTTTGGGTAAGTTAGTACATCAACTTCCCGGGGTTGTAACTTTTGCATACAATCTTCGTTTTAGGCGCACGATAGCTTGTTTGAAAGGTCCAACTGAGAAGAACGATTTTTGATTGCATCAGGTAAGTTCCTTTGGCAATCACCTAGGCCCCAAATCCCCAAAAAATGTTGTTTAGGGCCTCAAAACGGCCCCAGAAGTTTGGAACCCAAAAAACTATTGAAAAACTGCCAATATGGAAAACTGTTTTTCGAGCCAGTGGAATAGGTGGGTAGCCACCGATATCCACATGGAACAATCCTCCCTCCTTAGCAAGCAACAATCTCCATTACGTTGAGTTCCCCCATCATATAAGGAAATTTCTGTTGAATTTGGCTGCGGGTGAGCCACTTGCCTTGGTGCAGGAGCTGCCCTGCTTTGACGACTCGATAAAGATTGATTCTTTGCTATTGAGAGCCATTGATCTGTGTTTCCACAATCTGATCATTGGATGCCTATTGCATGTAGTTAGGGTTGAGCTCTTTTGGTGTCAACTGCTCTGCTATCTTTGAGGTGTCCAATAATGGTGGGAAATATGGCCGAAGGAGAGCCACGTTGAAGACTGGGTTCAGGCCAAGGAAATGGGGAATTTGGAGCTCAAAAGCATTGTCACCCACAACCTTGGTGATGGTGTACGATCCATAATGGAGTGGGCGAAGCTTTCTATGGGGCGCTGTAAGGTGTTCTTTCTGCAAGTGCAACCAAACTTTGTCGCCCACTTGAAACTTATGGGGCACCCAATGATCATCATGGCGCTGCTTGTAATTGACATTAGACTTCTGTAGAATATCCTAAACCTGTTGGAAGATGTGATGGATCCATTCAATGAACCAGGTGGCTTTGTCAGCTTCTGGTGGAGCAGGGGACGAGTTGCCTGAGGTGGTCGCTAGGGGTAGTGCAACATCCATGGGGCCCAAAGGTTGGAATCCCAACCCCACCTGAAAGGGGCTGTGGCCAGTTGAGCTATGTAGGGCTCGGTTGTAGCTATGCTGGACATAGGGAAGAGTCTCATCATATGTGTGGGGGTGTTTTGAATTGTACATGCACATGATATGTACGATCATTCAATTGACGACCTCAGTTTGGCCATCTCTCTGAGGGTGGAAGGCAGTGGATTTGGTGAACTTGGTATCCAACAATGACTAGAGGCTCAAAGAAGAGCTTGACAGTGGCTTCTACTGTGATGTTCTTCTTGCAGGTGGCTAGAATTGCCATCTTGGAAAAGCGATCAACAACCACAAAAACACAGTCATTTTCCCTCTTGGTGGAGGAGAGGCTCGACATGTAGTCCATTGAGATGGATTCCCACGACCTCTCAAGAGTAGGCAGAGGGGTGTACATTCCCTACTTCTTAGTGGTCGGTTTGTCAATAACATAGACGGTGCAAGACCTGATATACTTGTCGACATCCTGTCAAAGTTTTGACCGATAGAAATGTTTCTGCAACGCTTATACTATCTTTTCGACACCAAAGTGTCCCACCACCTGACTGTAGTGAGCTTCCCAAATCATCTTTGCACGCTCGCTTGATGGGACACAGAGATGGATCAGATGACACAACAATCCATCCTGAGGATGGAAATTAGCGACCACTGAGTTGGAGCCCAACATTTGGTAGGTGGTGGAGAAGTTAGGGTTTGTATCGTAGAGGTGGGGCCATTTGGAGGTCTCATGGCTGTAAGAGTATAACATCGTGGTGAGTGCCGTGACTAGAGGTCGACCGAGGAAATCAACAACTCGGTTGGTACTTCCTGTTTTATACTTGATGTTAAGGTGGAACTACTGTAAGTATGTGGACCACTTTCGATGGAGGTCATTTTGCAATTTTCCTTCAGTTTGCATGAATTGTAGTGGTTTGTGATCAATGTGGATGACTGTCTCCTTCCCAATATTGTAACGTATCCACTGGCGGCAAGCTTGGAAAATGGAGTACATTTCCTTGTCGTAATTAGGGTACTTACATACAACATCTGATAGTGTCTCACTATGATATGCCACGGGGTGGTCGTGTTGAGTGAGAACGATGCCCACAACATAGTCTGAAGCATCTGTCTCGATCTCAAAGGGATGTTATATGTCCTATAATGAAAGTACTGGGGATGAGCACAAATGATTCTTCAATTCATCGAAGGCTTGCTATTGGGACATGCCCCACACAAATTTTGCCTTATTGCCACCCATGGTTACTTGGTTGAGGGCCCATGCGATATGAGAGAATCCCAACACGAACTTGCGATAGAAATTGGTGAGGCCCAAGAATCACCGAAGTTTAGTGAGCGTGGTTAGGGCCGGCCAGTCATGGATGACTTGGATCTTGGCTGGATCCACATGCACACCATGTTGATCAATGATGTAGCCTAAGTAATGGACCTTGTCCATGCCAGAGGAGCATTTTTCCAAGTTTGCATATAGTTTGTGCTGCCGCAGGGTGTGCAGAACTTGCTGAATATGCTGCAAGTGTTCCGCCCAAGTCTTTCTATAGATGAGGATGTCATCTAGATACACCACTACAAAAGTATTGGTAAAAGGTCATAGGATATGGTCCATCATCCTCATAAAAGTTGCTGGAGCATTTTTCAAACCAAAGGGCATGACCATCCATTCAAAATGACCTTCTTTTGACTTGAAGGCAGTCTTCCATACATATGTCTGTTCTATTGGGACCTGGTGGTAGCCAGACTTCAGATCAATCTTACTAAAGTATTTGGCCCCCATGAGTTGATCAAGGAGGTCATCGATTTGGGGAATCAGGTACTGGTTTCAAACTGTGATTTTATTCATAGCCCAGTAATCAATGCATAGTCGCTAGGTCTCGTATTTCTTCTGCACCAACACGATTGGGCTCCCACAAGGAGATGATCTGGGATAGATGTGCTCCTTGTGGAGCAATTCTTGGATTTGCCTCTTGATCTCCTCGTTTTATAATAGAGAGAGGCGATAGACTGACCCAATGGGTAGAGGTGTGCCTGGGGTCAGATTGATGGGATGCTTGACCTGGCAGTGCAGAGGTACCTCGATAGGAGAGGAGAATATATCTGAGTATTCTTCCACGACCTTGTCCACCTACTTCTGTTGTGTGGAGAGATCGACTGCGGAGGCCTTGGATGTGGTTGTGATATTTCGTTCACTCTGAGAGCGAATCACGAAGAAAGAAAATTTTTCGATCTGAGAGATGACTTTCCTGCATTGCTTGGAAGATATTAAGGAAATGACACTAGGAGGGACTGCCTCAGGTATCCTTTACAATTTCCTATTTAAAGTAATAATAACAATACGAGGCCTAAAATCATATACAACATAACATTTCCATAAATAAGGTTGGCTTAAAAGAACATTGTAAACTTCGAGAGGAGAAACATCACACAATACCTCGTCTTTGAAGGGCTTGATGCCGTATGATAGTCGACATTGTTGGCTGATGCGAAGATGGCTTCCTTGGAGGATCCATCCAATAGTGTAGCATTATGGGTGCGACATTGTCGGTAGGGCCAGTCGCTTGATGGCCTCTGCTGAGATGAAGTTCTTCTGGCTACCACTATCAACGATGAAGTGCAACGGGGTAATTTTTACCCACATTTGTGAATGGAATAGGCGCTCACCTTCTTTTGGCTCATCTAGTTCACCAGGATTGAGCTTGGTGGTAGAAATGGTGGCACTAGGTTCCATGTCAATGATCCGTCTTTCCCTTTCTAGTTCTGACTCAAAGTCAGAACTAACATCTGATTTAGAGGCTTTCACTTCGGTCACCGACGACTTCTTTGAGCGACAATCAATAGTGTTATGCCAAGGGCTCTTATGGAAGTCACACCTCTTTCCATTATCTTTCTTTGTCTTTATGGTGTCCTTCTTTGCTTGCGGCTTGGACTTGTTGTCCTGATACTTTCCATATTTGCTCTGTCCTTTGTTCTGTGGGTTAGGGCCGCCCTTTCCTGGATTTTGCTGTGAGTGGTTTCCTGGACCAAATTTTCGTGTCTTTTGTTTGAGATTCTGCTTGATTTTGACGGCATATTGGTAGGCCGCAACCAAGGACGAGATGTCCAGAAATTTCATTTTAGTCTAGATGTATCTATGCAGAGCACCACGATACTTGAGCACCACATGTCACTTTGAATCTTTGATACCTAGCTTAGTGCGCAAGGTATGGAAGATATTTGTGAACTCTGGCATTGTTTGATCTCTTTCTTGTCGCAGTGTGGTCCATTTGGTATACAAGTCGTCATAACTTCCGACAAGGTAGTATTGTTCCTTAATAACATCCCTGAAGGATTCCCAAGTGGCCACGACTGTAAATAATGAGGGTTCCTCTATTTCCTTTTGCTCATAGAAAGTTTTCCACCAATGTTTTACATGGGGAACGACTTTGAGGAGCACAAATATAATCTTTTCTCTATTCAAAAAGTTATGGATAGAAAAATACCCTTCTAGTAGATCCAACCACTTTTCTACAACATCTTCATCTATATAACCTTCAAATATAGGAATATCGAAGTTTATTTGCACTTTGAAGGGGGTGGCGCCTCTGCTCGAGGAAGATGCGTCGCTTGTTGGTAGCCGCCGAAGTATTTGCGTGAAACTATCCATGATCTTGTTCCTTTGTTGCGTGAGGGATTCCTCAAGCAAAATTTTGAAAGGATCTCATGTCCTGTCATCTTTCTTTTCTCGTGCCATGAGAGGTCGCTTGGGCATGCGAGTTATTTTTTCCTCAAGAGAAACAAGCTCGAGACCCAATTATTTGTACCCTGACCTCATTGGGGACATGCATTAAGATGACAAGGAGCAGACCGCTCTGATACCACTAATCCAAATTTTATGAGCAGAACGAAATGAATACAAATTATTAAAAGATTCTTAACACAGAAAAACAACGATACAATAAAACTGGTTTTCTATTCAATAAGGAAATAAATTGAAACTGTAAAATGCAGCGAAAAACAAGCTTGCTGGAATGGTGGCAGCTTATCTCTGAGAAGAGATGTGATGGCTGCTCTCATTCACAAGAAGATGATTACAATGAGGCTCTGAAGGCATTTTTACAATAAACAGGAATGCCAAAAACCCTAGACATCCAAAAACCTAACCCTAGGAGATGAAGCGCCAAAAATCATGTGGGCCCCGTTTGGGTAAGGTAGTACATCAACTTCCCGGGGTCATAACTTTTGCATACAATCTCCATTTTAGGTGCACGATAACTCGTTGGAAAGGTTTAAATGAGAAGAACGATTTTTGATTAGCCCAGGTAAGTGCCTAAGGCAATCACTTGGGCCCCAAATCCCCAAAAAACATCGTTTAGGGCCTCAAAACAACCCCGAAAGTTTGGAACCCGAAAAACTACCAAGGTGGAAAACTATTTTTTTAGCCAGTGGAATAGGTGGGTGGCCACTGATATCCACATGGATCAACCCTACCAATATATGGCAGCCATGCTGTGCAGGTTGTACGGGGAACCATATGCAACCCACTTTCCCTTGTCATACATGCCCCTGATATATTTTTGTGTAGATGTAGGAGCCTCATTCAACTAGGAAGACATATTGTCCGAGAATCTCAAAGATTCTATCTCGATAGTTACACAAGCACAACCAAGGAGCTTCCTCGATTTCCACATGTCTTCATATCTTCTAGACATAATGTGCATTGCTCACAAATACCTAAACATGGGATGGAGTTGGTTGCCCATTGACGCCTCTATCCATATCTACTACACGGTGCTTTGGGAGCACAAATATCGAATAGATTATCAAAGAATCTGTGAACACTTCCTTGCCCCACTGTACGAGTTTATTTTTTTCACCTCCCCACCTTGTATGACCGACAAGGCCATATTATTTATAAGGAGGATTTTGGATTGGTATTTAATGGAACATGGTACATATATAAAGATATACGGTGCAATGAAACCACCTCATCTACTTTCTAGGTTTGTCCTCAACAAGATTTGTCTCCAGGAAGTACCATATCAAACCATCATACACGGGGTTAGATGAATGTTATATAGATCGAAGAAATCCATTTGGCCTCCATTGCCTCTTTACATTGGTAACTACTTCTTTAAAAAAACCAAACAAGCCCACGAAAAAGTAGACATCTTACTCTACTACCATTTTAGAGAGGAAAGATTAAGAAGACACGACCCCAAGAACATCGTCAAAGAACATTTTCATAGCATGAGACTCCCTTACGAGTAAACCACCGAGTTTTGGGAAGAAGAAGGAGTACATCAAAATGACAGGACTTATGACGAGGTTATTTTCAATAGACGGGGTGAACCAAAAGGTAGGATCACAGATGAAGAAGCTGCAAGAGAGGAAACCATAAAAGATGCAGAGAGAGATGAAGCTGAGAGATCTTACCCCATCTCCTTCTCAATTTATTTGGGTTCCGCATAAGAGGATGAAGAAGCACCAATTGATAAAAAGAGAAGGGAAAAGAAAAGGTGTTGAAGAGGAGAGATGATTCTAAAAAGAAACAAAAGTTATAATCTGACAAAGCTAAATCTAGGGAGAAAAATGAAGAAAAATCAAAAGCGAAGGCTAAAGGGAAAGCTTTTGCTGAAAAGGAAAAATAGTTAGCTGAAGTAGACAAGGTAGCAAGAAAATTAACAAAAAAGGAAGCAACAGATAAAGCTGCTGAAGAAGAAAGGCAGAAAAAGAATGCAAATGATAGAGAGGGTGACACACACTCAATGGACTTGGATGTCCCTCGAACATCCACCGCAGGTGCAGGAGTAGAAATGACGAGTAGCCATTTAGGTCCTGGGCCTTGGGAACCTTTTCAGTCAACTGAAATATTTGATCTCCACAGTTTCATGTACGATAGCAAAACCGACCAAATCGTACAAGAAAGGGTTAAAAAGGTTCCAACAATAGAAGGAAGTCCTTTTTCAGTAGTGACGGAGGTTCCCGTCATAGGAGATGTCAGGGAAGACCCTATGGAAATATCTAGGGTAGGATTTGCATTCATGGATGCAACTATGGACTATATATAAAGGCTATGCCAAGAGAACGAGGAAAAGGAATGAGGATCAAAGAGTTAGAAGAGAGGCTCCAACAAGTTAAGATAGATGAAAGAAGTCTTCTCCATTTTAAAGCCAGTGCGAAAAAAGTGAGGAATGAGTTGGAAGGTTCCATCATCGATATGTATGCCAACCTACATCTCTTCCAAAATGTGGCTGCAACAATTATTGAACAAAACGATCAGATACAAATGCAGCTGACACAATACAACACTATCCGGGTAGGTATAACAGACATTGATACTTGGACAATAGAGAATCATAATGCGCCTCCAGAATTGTACAAACCATTGAAATCAATGAGAAAAAAAAACCTATACGCATTAGATAATTTCCAGTAGGTAGGGCAACAGGCGGAAAAAGAAGTAACCAAGGCAATGGGGATCTGTTCAAGAACTCATAAAGCTGCCCAAGAATTAATAAGGAATGGTTGTCTCCCAATATTATATGAACTTGGGTATAATTTGGTCATGGAAGAGTTAGTGAATGTGGTCTGGGAAAGTACAAGTCGAAGGAGACAAATAGTTGAAGCATCAACCTTTGTCTCTATTGATCTCATTGATCAGCATCTGCTACATCCGATGAAGCTCCACACCATGATACATGCTTATATGACAAGACTAGAGAAGGATATGAGTGCCTTGGATGATATCATTTCCATGATCGAAGCAATGCTGGAGAAACTATATTACATGAGGATTGAGTCACTATATAACCAGTTGGAAGTCTGGACAACTTATCTTCAGAGAAAAAGTTCATAGGAAAATGAAAAACAATTGTTTTTCCTTTCATCCTTTTCCTAACTACCTTAAGTTTCATCCTTTCTTCCACTTGTCACGAGAGAAGGGAAAGTGAACAATTTTGTAACTACCTCTTCAAGAAGAAGGCGAAAATACAAATAGGAGTTACTATTATTTGTATAAAATAGACTAGAGACTCCCTTAACAAGGACTTTTTTTGGCTTTTCAAGCATTGTATAGACCCAAGAATTTTTTCGAGAACTTATACCGTGTTAATGAATATTGAGAAGCCCTCAAGGTCAACATGTTATTCAAGGAATTCTATGTAGAAACAGATCGAAGCTTTGAACTATTTCAAGTGAAGATATTTGCTATTTCTATGGACTGTAATAATGCTTTGTTTTGCTGTAGACTAATTATTATAGAATCTCTGATATTATGAAGTTATTGATATTCCTTTGAATATTCCAATGTCCTGAGTTTTGTGAGTTATTTTAGTATATTTTTTTGTGATTTAGACTAATTTGGTTACACATTTACGTAGGCTAGTTTATTACAATATTTCTCTTTTTATATAGCTAACTATATTAAAGTTGCTAAAGTTTTGGTTGCATTATAACTCATCGGTTACATTAGCATTTCTCCTAGCTAGGATAGGTTATCATAGATTAGTTTTCCTTACATACATGGTCTTCACCTAAATATTTGCATTGCACCCACCCACTTCATCGACACACCGAACCGTAACTGGTAAGAAAACCAAAAATTAGTAATAAATGGCAGCCGAGCCAAATTCCGGATGGGACTCTTAATCCAAACAATGTATATTCTAATTATATCTTTATATTGGGGAGTACCCCTTGCCGTTGTCGAGTGAAGTTGAACCGCTCAACAGGTTCACAAGGAAACCTTAAGAGAAAACAAGAAGAGAGAGAAAAGTCTTGGTTCTCGTTGGATATATTGCTCTTGTGTGACACTAGAGTTTTCTCTTGTGAAAGGCTAGGGTTAGTGGTATGCAAGAAAACCCTAGAGAAGAACATGATGTTGGAGGCGATGGATTGTTTTGTGTCTCTTATTGTAGCGCTATATTTTTTACCCTAGTAGAAGACATAGAGGGTAGATCTAGCACCTTGCATGAATTTGTATCCTTATTCTTGTTGGATTCATGGAGACTAAGCCTAACTTGATAAGACTCAAGCTTGGTGTGATGCCTTACTTGGAATAAGACTCGGTTATTGTGCTCTTGATGTTCAATGGAGGTCTTAGTGCTCATGTTGATGCAAGAGATAAATGATTAAGGTTTGGGGACTCAAAGCCTAAGATGGATAATAGACTTGGAGGTTAGTGCTAGAATTATCTTGCCATGTAAACCCTAAGGAAGACAAGAGTGTTAGTGTATAGATATTTGGTGATACAAGCTTGTGTATGTGTCAAGGAATTGTCGATGTTGATGTTAGCATGTTGAGGATCTTTGGTGAGTGACTAGATTTGGTTGGGAGTGATTTTTCTTATGGTTTCCCTATAGGGTTTGGAGAACTTGAATTGTATTAGCTTTATGATAAAGATATCGTATGTACTTGCAATCCATATGATCTCTCTCTCTCTCTCTCTCTCTCTCTCTCTCTCTCTCTNCAAATTTTGTGTACTTGCATATTTGATTTTCAACTCATCTTGTATTCACAATTGACTAGATTTCAACTCATCTTGTATTCACAATTGAGTAGATTTCAACTCTAGATATGCATGTTGATTTGACATAACATTGAGATATTGGATAAATTATTTAACACATATCTTGAATATAAAGGAGAAGAATATATATACGAACTTTCTAGCTATCCAAATTTTGTGTACTTGCATATTTCATTTTCAACTTATCTTATATTCACAATTGAGTAGATTTCAACTCTGGTTATGCATGCTGATTTGAATTAACACATATCTTGAAGATAAAGGAGAAGAATTAATGTTGTTATATTTTGTTGTAATAAGAGAAATCAAATTTTTTATATACATTGAAAGGTGTGCCTTTAAGCATTGTATCATTGTGGTATTGAAGTACACTTATATGGTATTTATTCTCTTGGGATGTCAGGTGAAATTGGGTTGAAGGGATGTGAAATATTACTGGTGTAATTCAATACTTTTGACCAACCTTAAGGTGTAAAGTTCATAGGGAGTAGATTTGAGAAACCTCACGGTCGAGGTGAAATTTTGGAAGTTGCATTAATTTCCTAATTTTGGAAATTTCTGCAAGTTTTATGGATTTTTTTAGTATGTGATTTATTAGAACAACATAGACCAATACTATGTTGTTTTAGCATGCTTAATTAAAATTTCAAATCAAATTTGTTGTTGTCATATTTATTTTGTAATTTAAATAATTTTCATATTTGTGTATTGAGATAGATATTTCCCTACAGGATGATCTATGATTAACGTCTTTTCAGTGTCTACATTCTTGAGTTTGTCTAGAAGCAGTGTAGGGCAGATGTGAAGTTTTTTATATGGATTTTGAAAAGGTTAGTTTTGAAACTAGGTTGAAAACTCTGTGAAGTAGATTCATGACCTCATTGAAGTGGGGGGATTTTGGATTGGGTAGATTTTCAAATATTTTACATGGTATGAGAGCTTGATATGTTGAAATTGATTTCTTGTGAAATAGGGAGTTGAATATTTCAGTGGGGATTTGTTGGGTGTGATGCTCTAGTTGCTCCAGGGGTTGGAGTTGTATTTTTTCACTTGGGATATGTGTTCATTCTACTTTGATTGATAGGTTAGAAGGTTCTTCCAACTTTACACCTCGAAAGTATAGACTATAGATATTGTTGGAAGAGGTTGAACTTTGGGTGTTTGTTGAGAACAAGGTTGATGTTCCTACGATATTGCTTGGTTGATTACAAGGAGGCCAAGGAAAAGAGAGTCATTATTGATTTGGTGAAGGAGTATTAGATCTATGTTTGAATTATTTTCAGTGTCTACATTCTTGAGTTTGTCTAGAAGTAGTGTTGGGCAGATGTGAAATTTATTATAGGGATTTTGACACTAGGTTGAAAACTCTATGAAGTGGATTCATGACCTCATTGAAGTGGGGGGATTTTGGATTGGGTAGATTTTCAATTTTTTTACATGGTACGAGAGCTTGATGTGTTGAAATTGATTTCTTGTGAAAGAGGGATTTGAATATTTCAGTGGGGATTTGTTGGGTGTGATGCCCTAGTTGCTCCAGGGGTTGGAGTTGTGTTTTTCACTTGGGATATGTGATTGATCTACTTTACTTGTTGGATGACTTGTTGATTCAGGTGCGTCCTTCAAGATTTGTGGGGATGACTACTCTCAGGTTTAGAGAGTGTGTGACAGGTTAGAAGGTGTTTCCAACTTTACACCTTGAAGGTATCGACTATAGACAATGTTGGAGGAGGTTGAACTTTGGGTGTTTGTTGAGAACAAGGTTGATGTTTATATCGATATTGCTCGGTTGATTACAAGGAGGCCAAGGCAAAGTGAGTCATTCTTGATTTGGTGAAGTACTATTTGATCTATGTTTGAAGACTTTTCAGCGTCTACATTCTTGAGTTTGTCTAGAAGTAGTGTTGGGCGATATGAGGTTTCTTACAGGGATTTTGAAAATATTAGTTTCAACACTAGGTTGAAAAATCTATGAAGTAGATTCATGACCTCATTGAAGTGGGGGGAATTTTGGATTGGGTAGATTTTCAAAATTTTTACATGGTATGAGAGCTCGATATGTTGAAATTTATTTCTTTTGAAAGAGGGAGTTTAATATTTCAGCAGAGATTTGTTGGGTGTGATGCCCTAGTTGCTTTAGGGGTTGGAGTTTTGTTTTTCACTTAGGACAGGTGATTGATATACTTTACTTATTGGATGAATTTTTGGTTCATGTGTGTGCTTAAATATTTGTGGGGATGGCTATTCTTAGTATTAGAGAGTGTATTATAAGTTACAAGGTGCTTCCTACTTTACACCTCGAAAGTATAGACTATAGAAAATGTTGGAGGAGGATGAGATTTGGGTGTTTGTTGAGAACAAGGTTGATGTTCCTATCAATATTGCTTGGTTGATTACAAGGAGGCCAAGGAAAAAAAATCATCCTTGATTTGGTGAAGGACTATTTGATCTATGTTTGAAGTCTTTTTTTTATCTACATTCTTGAGTTTGTCTAGAATCAGTGTTGGGAATATGTGAAGTTTCTTATAGGGATTTTGAAAAAAATAGTTTCAACACTAGGTTGAAAACTCTATGAAGTAGATTCATGACCTCATTCAAGTGGGGGGGATTTTGGATTGGGTATATTTTCAAAATTGTTACATGGTATGAGAGCTTGATATGTTGAAATTTCTTTATTGTGAAAGGAGTTGAATATTTCAATGGGGATTTGTTGGGTGTGATGCCCTAGTTGTGTTTTTCACTTTGGATAGGTGACTGATCTACTTTAATTGTTGGATGAATTATTAATTCAGGTGCATGTTTCAATATTTATGGGGATGACTACTCCCATTATTAGACAGTGTGACAGGTTAGAAGGTGCTTCCAACTTTACACCTTGGAAATATAGAATATAGGTAATGTTGGAGGAGGTTGAGCTTTGGGTGTTTGTTGAGAACATAATTGGTGTACCTATTGATGTTTCTTGGTTGATTACAAGAAGGACACGGAAAATAAAATCATTCTTGACTCGGTGAAGGACTATTTGAATCCTCACATCGCAGAGAAGAATAAGGATAAGGAGATGTATGATGCTTTGAATAATAGCTTTGTACTACAATGCAACCATTTCTCACAATATGCACTTGAGAAAGAATCTCTTTCCATTTGCAGGAGCGACACATATACTGTGGGTAGTTATTTGATGAATATCATAGAGTAGACATCAGTTGGTTGCCACAGGGGGTAAAGGTTGAAGATAAGGAGCTGGTGCCAATTGCATTTAATGGATTTTTTGCATCATGGAAACCCTTTGTTTGGGGTATTTTCTTGTGATAAGTTGCACAAATTTGATAATATTTGTTTCAGAAGAAAAAAGGCTAGAGATTAGTTCAACCAAAGAGACTAAAGTAGAAGGCCTTTCCCTCATCGGGGGCATGAACAAGGGAGGAAATAAAGGAGTACCTAGGAAGGGTAAGAAAGATGAGTCAAGTTATTTGAACCAAGGTAATAAGGATTTAAGTCATGTAAAATGTTTTAGTTGTCGACATATATGACACTATACGAGCTTGTGTCTAAAGGAGAAAGGGAAGGCTAAGAAACAATAGAAACATATTGTAGGGAGTGCACAGGTTGTAGGTGGATTGGATGAGTTAGAGTCTAAGATTTAGACCATCTTCTCTATGGTATTTTATCTTTACACCAACATTGTGTTTGGTATTGGATGGTATGTGGATAATGGGGCATTGAGACATAAGTGTGGTGAGAAAAAATTATTCTACATAGATTGTGAAGAGGAAGAAGAACACGAACTAGAACAAGAACCATCTCAAGATGAAAACGTAGAAGCGATTTCTTCTAAAGAGTTGACTCCCATGATATCGTGTAATGCATTGGCTAGTATTAACACTCCTCAAACATTCAATATTGAAGGATATATCAAAAATAAAAAGGTAATAGTCCTAATTGATTCTGGTAGTACTCATAATTTCATTCACTATAAACTAGCCAAAGCTCTCAATTGCTTTGTATATCCAACACCAGAGTTTCAAGTAATGAATGCAGATGGAGGAAATTTCAATTGCTCAGGGAAATGTAATAAGATCAATATTACTATGGGGGAATATGTAATGAATAGTCCAATTATT
>ML810719.1:178872-195018 GCA_009831015.1 Picea engelmannii
AAAATTTTCAATACTTCCATGATCTCCCCTTTTAAACCATCCATATTAGTATCCAACTTAGCTTCCATTGAATCCATCATCTCTTGTAGTTCATCTTTTGTTACCGTTTTCTTTTGTAAATCATTTATGTCCCTATGCATTTCTTCACCTTCATCAAGAGTCCAAGTAGGATTTTCTGTGGGCTTAGTTGGTGTAGAAGTTCCCTTTTTGGGTGGCATGTTGGCCAAGTATCACTTTTGAACCTTGATTTTGAGGTGGTTCTACTAGACAATATTTCTTCTATTGTATCTCCCAAGTTTCAGCCCTTCTGGGTATGAAAATTTCTTTTATTTAGTTCTTTGATATTTCTTCTCTGCAATTCCATAGGTCTGATCAAAATTGGATGTGCCAAGTGGAATTTACAGTAACTTCCCCACAACTTATCAATTTTTGGCCTTTCCATGAGATCTCACTTGTATAGCATTCCCCGCCCAAAATAATTGATATAAAATTCTGAAACTCACACCAAAAGTACTACAGACTGTCCAAAATCCAATGAAACTTGTCCCACTTAATTTGGATACTCTAGGAAGAAGTTATGATTGTTTTACCTGGAACACCTTCTTGAGACTAGTCAATAGGAATAGTCAGATACCCTATGTTACACAAGGTGTATCTACAAATTTATGATGACCTAGAAGCTGAAATTTTTACCACAAATACCTTTCTAATTTCTATAAATAACTTCTGGATGTCAGGGTCTGAAACATTATAGAAAAGTTTTTATAGCAAAAATGCCGCAATGACTCAGTTCAGGATGATTCCAGAACCCTATCTTGTACAGGCTATATCTCCGAAAGTATAAGGCCTCAGGAGATGAATTTTTAACCCAACGTACCTTGATCCATCTGCTAAATATTCTCAGAGCTGTTCCTTCTGAAACGTTGTAGAAAAAAGTTATAGTGAAAATTCCAAGGTGTCTCAGATGTAGCAGCGAAACCCCAAGACCTTGAGCTCTGATACCATATGTTAAGAACCAAACATCAATATAGCACAGAAAAATCTCAGAAAAAGTACTCAACACTTTGAAAAAGAGATAATTTCATATAATAATCCTCTTCGAGGGGGAAACCTCCTTTTACCCCACTTAAATTTTCAAGTACAAGATGATTCAAAATGAAAACGTCTCCTTGGTATATATAGGAGACTAGGAGGTATAATTACAACTAATGGCCTAAAGCCGACATAAATAAAATAACATTACTAGTATAATATGCCCCAATTAAGGGGTAATGAGCCAACATTAGGGCTTAACATATTCCCTACTTGGTATAAAACAAACAAGCAGTTCAAATATCAGCCCAAGAGCCGATACCCCACAAAAAATTTACAAAGACCCTTGATCCAAATTTTATGAGAAAAATGAAATGAATACAAATTATTAAAAGATGCTTAACACAGAATAACAGAGATACAATAAAATTGGTTTTCTATTCAATAAAAAAATAAGCTGAAACTGTAAAATGCAGCAGAAAACAAGCTTGCTGGAATGGTGGTGGCTTATCTTTGAGAAGAGATGGGACGACTGCTTTTGTGCACTAGATTGTGGATGGATTTATCCGCTAAAATATAGACCCCATTGTTGAAATGGAGCTTCTGTCTTGACTGAAATCAAGGGTAGTGAGGGAAGCTTTTGCTTACCTAAGAATAGTTGACAAGAATTACAGGCTTTGAATTTAGTATTCATGTCTGTAAATAACTTCGGCCAATAGTATCCATCTCTCAAGATTTTATAGTCCGTTTCCCTCTAGGCATGGTGTCCTCCACACACCCCTTCATGAAACTCATTTATAACATTCTCCGTTTTAGATTCTATCAGACACCTTAGTAAAAATCCTAGGGGATCCTTCCAATACAGTTGGCTGTCGATGATGCAATATTTTACCGTGTGCAGCTTCAATGTTCTCACCTTAGAAGGAGTCATATCATTTTGGAACTGAAGAGTCAGGAGGTATGAAACTATGTCACCATACCAAGCAGAGGAAGAAAATTTTTCTTGGATTTGAGTTGCAGGTGTCTGATCATCGAATTCTTCTATATCTGGATGGTCTTCGTAAGATGGCAGATGATTTATCCTGAGTGCTCTGGAATTTGATTCGGCTAAAAGCTTAGCCAGACCTTGACCTTTGACGAGTTTATTTGGTTTTACCTCAAGATCGAATTCTTGAATCTTGGCTAGCCATCGGCCCTTTCTTCCATCACTATCAGGTTGAACCGATATGTCTTTAACATAGCTGGTTGGTACGTAGGCAATTATTTTGGAATGCAGTACGTAAGTCCTGAAAGCTTTGAGGGCTTTCACCATAGCATATGCCTGTTTTTCCAGTATATCATATTTCAACTTGGCGTCTCTGAGGCTTTTACTAAAAAATGCTATCGACTTCTCGAAACCTTCATCGTTCTTCTGTAAGAGCACAACTGCGATAGTATGTTCAGATGCGAATGAAAATATCAGGAACTCTTTCATGTAGTCCGGGCTGGCCAACACCGGTTCTTCTCCTATTACCTTCTTGATGCATTCGAAGGATTCTTTAGCTTCGATTTTCCATTTGACCTCGCTATCTTTTTTCAGCATATCTATAATCAGTTTAACAATTTCAACGAAATTTGGGATGAATCTTCTTAAAAAAATTATTTTTCCTAAAAAAGACTGAATTTCCTTTCTATTTCTTGGAATATTGATTGTATCTATAGCTTCAACCCTTTTTGGATTGATTTTGATTCCTTCTCTAGATACTATATGGCCTAAGATTTTACCTTCTTGCATTGAAAAATGGGATTTCTTAGGGTTGAGTGACAAACTGAATTTTCTGCATTTCTCAAATGTCTATTTGAGGTATACCAAGTGCTCTGCATATGAGTTAGAAAAAAGAGTTAAATCATCAAGATAAATAATGAAAAACTTATCTCTCTCACTGACAAAGGCTATGTCCATTGCTCATTGAAAGGTGGCCCCTGTGTTCATCAGACCGAATGGAATTTTATCGTACATGAAAGTACCCCATGGAGTGGTAAATGCGGTTTTTTCTTTATCATCTTCGTGGAACGCAATTTGACTATAACCTGAAAATCCATCAATCATAGACATTCTGTTATCCCTGACCACTTTTTCCAGAACATGATCCATTTTAGGGAGTGAATAATTATCTTTAAGGGATGATCTATTTAGGTTCCTGAAATCCACGCAGAGTCTAATTTCAACATTCTTCTTCCTGACTAGAACTAAGTTGGCTACCCACTCGGAATACCTGAGTGGAACAATAGAATTTGCATAAAGCAATGTTTTTACCTCCCTGTCTATTACAAGTAGGAGGATAGGGTTTATCTGTCTAAGCTTCTGTTTGAAGGGATTGATGCCTTTCTTTAAAGGGATTTTATGCTCGATGATAGTGGTATCATAAGTTTTCAGTTCGTCATAACACCAGGCGAAGACATCTTTGCATTGTTTGAGCATCTCGGCATATTTACTTTCCATCTCAGGTGGAAGGTATTTAGATATTTTGACCAGTTTATGGGTTTCCTTAGTGCCTATGTTACAATCTTCGACCTCTTCAGGCTGAGGTTGCAAGGTAGACTTTAGGGGCATATCATCCTGATCAAATAATATTTCTAAAGGGATCTAATTGTTTATCAACACCAGCATGTGGTGGCTAGAAATCTTATCCTGAAACTTCTGAGGATCTTCCCCTTCCTGCATGATCCAAGTAGGGTCATTCTGATTCTCTTGGTCGATGTGCGTTTCAGAAAATTCATCCACCATTTCGAGAAACTTCTTAATTTGCTCATTGCCTTCGAAGACCTGCCAATGTTGAACATTGTTTGGTATTGAAGGCCCGTGCCTCATTTCTATGTGGTATTTTAGCTTCAAGATGGTAGGTGGCATAAAAGTAGCCGCTGCTTTTGCTAGAGAATCGGCTTGTTGATTTTCTACTCTGGGAATGTGATGAATATTAAACAAGGAGAAATTTTTTTCTATCAAATCCCAGGCACAGTTTCTGTAAGACCTTAGCCTTGGATGCTTGGCTTGATACTATTGCCTTATTTGTTTTACAATCAGTTCTGCATCACCGTAGACTATTAGATTTTCAATTTTCAACTTTTGGGCACCTCTAATCCTAAGACAAGAGCTTCATACTCGCATAATTTATTTGCATAATCAATGTCCCACTGCAACCTACATGAGAAAGGAATAATGAATTCATCTCCGGGTGCTACAAACAACACTCCAGCTTCTGCTCCTTCCTAAGATGAAGCACCATCAAAAAACATTTTCCAAACTCCTATACTATTTACGTTTTTGTTTGTTTTTTCTATTCTTTTGTTTTCTTCTTCTACACAATTTTCTTCTGTGCATTCATCGAAATTATCATCAATTGATAGTATACAGTTTCCTAGGTCTTGATCAAAGACATATATTGGGTAATTATTTGGGTTATGTGGGTCACTTATAGTATATTCCAACCTTTTTTCTCTATATAGACTGGTGATCTGTCCACTGAAAATTGGGATCATGGCATACATCATGTCTAGTTGAAGTGATCCTCCAAGTTTGGCGCCCCAAGACCTGGATTACAACATGCCATAATTTGCAGGGACATCAACAACGATTACTTCCATAAGAATACTCTTTATGAGAATTTGTGCAATATTAACCACCAAATATTTATTCATACTGAGACACTTAACTTTTCTTGAATCAAAAGAATACGAATCTCGGTATGGTCTAGTGACCTCGAGACCCAATTTTTCCGTAATAACCTTGGGCATTAAGTTGTGTGAGGCTCCAGAATCTAGCATACAGTTATGGAGTAGGTGATCATGCACAATTAGCGTAATATAAAAAGGAGCGACATAATCTTTAGAATTTTTGATATGTGGACCGAACATTATAGTAGGTCTGTCATCTTCTAAATTGATAACATCCACATGACTTTCAATATTCGAGAAATTTATCACCTTGGCAATTTTCTTTCTATACATCGGATTTCTTTCTAGTTCAACCAGAGGTACATGGATTTTGATTTTATTAATTTTGATTTCAATATGGAAACTTCCAATTGTCTTTTCAGCTTCTCTGGTTGGGATCTCTATTTTTCTCTTCTCTGGCCTATTAGTCTGCATTTCTTTTGTTTTGGCTATCTTTGTTTTGGCAGCTTGCATTTCAACTATTTTTTTTTTTGCAACTTGTTTTTCAATGGATGTTTGAACTTCCTCATTCGTTTTAGTTCTTGGAAAGATCTTCTTTGGTAGAAAATTTGTATAATTTTTATCTCTAGGCCTTAGATTATATTTTTGTTGAAGCTAGACCATTATAGAGTCGACGATTCCTTGATAATCAGACCCTCCCATATTATTTATACTTTCCTCATTCCCAAACAATGGTTCTTGATCTAAAGACCTTTTGTAATCCTATCTGGTTAGGTGAGATTCTTGGTCGTTATCACTGAGGTTGTTTATATCTTCATCTAACCCCTCATAGTCTCGCGCATCATCATTTTGCATGAAGTTTTTTGTTTTAAAAGGAGCTTTGATTTTTTGATCCTCATTTTTTACTTGTCTCTGTTGGATCTGGGGGTTGGGATTCCTTCTGAAATATTTCCCAGTGAGGATCAGGTTTAGCTTGGTTTAGCTCCATTCTAGAGATTTTGTTTGATAACTCTTTGATTATCTTAGCCATGTCATCCATTTTTTCCTCCGTGGACCTCCTAGATCCAGAGGTTCCAGCTTGTTCCTTGAAGCATTTAGTTTCTTTGGTTCCCATCTCAACCTTTTCTTTTAGTTTACCTGATGCCATCATGTTTGACTCGATTTCGATGGTGTCATCCTACATTACTGTGAGGGAAGCATATCTCCTTTCCCTCAAAAGTAGGGCAAAGTCGGGCTCGAAAGCCCCTGCAAAATTTACTTTAGCTGCAGGTTGAGAGGGTTTAACTTCTACTGGAATTTTGTGATAGATTTTGTTAAAACTCTGGGTGAATTCTAGGACTAACTCAGAATTCTTTTTCCTCAGAGCCCCAAATCCCTTCATATAATACAAGTGATATTTCTTTTCCCCACTTCCTTAAAAAGGCGTTTTCTAGCGTGTCATAAGATGCTACAGAACCTATTGGGAGCCCTCAAAACCAGATTCTTACTTTTCCTTCAAAATTTTGCACCAACAGTATTGAGTAAACATCCTCATGCTCAATGCTGATTATATCAGCCAATTGGTCAAAAACTTTTATGTGCTTTGTGGCAGTTAAATCTCCTTCTCCCGTGAGTTTCGGTAAGTTCTTCATATATTTTCTGGTAAATCATGAAGGATAGGGGGAAGGACTAAAGGAGCGTATCTAGCCGCCACTTTAGAAAAAATCCTAGGGGGTGAAGGTGGTGGTTCTTTACCGCCTCCTCCTCTAGCACCACCTCTAGCGCCACCTCCTCCAACAATAGCCATTTGAAGTCGAGGGGATGAACTTCGAGAGTTAAAGAGAGGGTTTTCATAAACTGCTAGGGACCGAAGTAATGACTTTTCAACTTCCTTGGGGTGTAGTGAAGGAAAAAATCGGAACTGGTCGTTATAAGACGTGAAGTCTATAAGAGGAGGGAATGGGAAATGTGGATTAGCTTCTTCAGAATTACCAGATGTATAGATAGTTGAACCAACATGAGACAAATCGAGGGACAAGGTGCACTCCTCGGGGTTTCAGAGAACAAAAACCTTTGTTTTGGGTGAGGATGGCATAGCCAGAAAAGTAACGATAGCAGGTAGAGAGGAGGATCTTTTATTCAGACTGTTCTAAGTATCGGATAGGTCAATCTCAATCATTATTGCAGTTTCACTAGTTGAGGCCTCTGCAGAAAGCGTTTGTTTAAAAATTTCTTCAGTAATTAATATTTCGACCAAACCTTAGTATTGACTTGAGTTATTTAAGGTTGGTACTTCTTACCTGAAGATGAAGTAGTAGACTTGAAGTATCCCTTGGGTTTTAACAACTTTTAGGGATCATATACAGGAGTAGTCTGCTGATCGTTTGGGTTCTTCCTAGTATTCTTTCGACCGAATGCCAGTTTATCTGTAGTGGAGTCTCCAAGTGAAAGATAAAATAGCCTTAATATAGTTATTCAATCTTTGTTCACGATCAAAGATAGAATGTTACCTTCTCGTTTCCCCAGGGAAAAATAAATTCATTTCTCTTTTCCCCGACATCAGCACCAGAAAGATGTTGTTCTTGAGATTAAACCTAAGGCTCAAATAATAATATCAGGCATCATAAATATGAAGGAATGTTTTTAAGATGTGATTTTAATTTCATTAGTTATATAATAATTAATCTTCAAATGAAATTAAAGACAGAGCGGGACAAAGGCCATAATTTGTCATCTGAGTCGATTTATAAAATCAGATGATGTGGGAGAAACTTACAAAACTGTGAATAAAAATGAGGCATCAATGGAAGATGAATCTTACCCTATTCAGAGTAGAAGAAAATAAAGAATGCACCCTTGAAAGGATATGAGATACAACGATCCAAGTAGCTCACAGGTCTTGTATTTACTTATAGTGAATACAGAGGAAAAACTGTTTGCTTATCAAATAACTGATTTAATGTGATTGCAGTAGCAATAGTACTAAATTTCAAACACTCACTTATCAAAGAATAACATAAAGAAAACTAGAGACATGGAATACATGAGAGAAACATAACTCAAACTGCACAAAAATTGGAATCCTTGTCTGCACTTGTATTAATACTCACAAAAGGAGAGTTTTTCCCTATTACATACAACAAGAAGCAACCTGAGATAAGTCTTTGATTTAGATATTTATACAAAATGGTCTCAACCTGAAACTGTCGAACTTCTCTAAATCTAAAATGATAAATATTACAATATGTAAACTGAAAGGTCACATAATAATTATGTCTCTTCGCCTGCAGGTAGCGGAATTTCTTCTTCATATCCTCCAGCTCAGGGAAAAATGGCATATGATCATGACAATAGTATGTTCAGGTTGTCTCATTTGTTCCCAGATGTACTAGCCTTCCTATTTTCGACACACTGAACGCACCTGCTTACTAGTTTCACTACTAACTTGGAAGGTTCTGTTGTGTCATTAGCCTCGAAAATATACAACTTATTTTCTATATGAGGCAACTTGTCCTGTATTTTCCTTGCTTCCAACAATATAGTGTGTAGCTGTAAGCTGGGATTTACTATCCACTTATTAATATGACCAAGGTCAATTTGCTTCAATTGCTGGATAGTCTTCCGAGACTCTTCAATGCTTGTCTTAGAGTTAAGTTGGTTTTTTGTTATATCAATATGTCCCAGGGCCCCGGAGATACTATCTCCCTCAATGTCTAGTAACCCCTCGTAAAGAGAGGAAAATGCTTCTTCACAAGCCCTGTTTACTTCCTTGGCTAATATTTTCTTTCAGCGAGATTTGTCTCCCATGTCTTCAGGATTATGTCACCTCGGGTTTGCTCCGAAAGAGACAATCGAGGGATCTTTTCCATTTCATCGCTTGTTGCCATTCCAATGGCCTCCTAAAATGTAGCTCGAGCAACAATGGCTTCTCTCTCTTTAATGTAATTTTTTTTTAGAGAGAGGTCTTCCACCTAATAACAACTTTGAACAACTTCCACTTTAGTAAAAGGGTTTTGCTGGGCTAATTCTAGCTTCTCGTGCCCCTCCAATGCCTAAGATTGGAAAGCTGCCACCTCCACTACTATAACTTTCGCTAAATGTACCTTGGCTTGAAGTTGTTTGATCAATTCTTCTCGCTGAGTGTCTAATTATCTATCAACCTATGAATTCCTTTGAAACTCCTCAATTCTTGCTTGCAGCTGCTGAATTTGATTCCTCTCGTAAGATTTGATTTGATCAAAATACCGGTTCATCTTATTCTTTACACTCTGTTCCACAATATTTATTTGGTTCTTCAACTATCTTACTAAAAAATTCTTCTGTTTTAGTTGTTCCACTAGACTCCCTACTGAACATTGATTTTCCGTGGTAAAATCCCCCAATGAGCATGCCATTTCCATGGTGAAATCCGCCTCATCTAAGGCTTTTCCATCATACAACACTCTGTGTATTTTGACAGTGGCACCCTCTCTTTGGTGCGTTTCTCTTTTTACTATAACGCTCCTCTTCTTACTGAAAAAGAATTCAAAAGGGGGCATTTATTGAGACAAAATAGGAGTAAGATTTTCTATAAACACAACCTCAACATTTGGGTTCCCTTGACTAGACTATAAGGGTGTTACCGACTTGATAGGGCTACCTATATCAATGGATGGATGCTGCCCTGCTTGGTTAATAATTGATCTATCTGGTGTGGACGATGGTGTTTCCTGTCCCTTCTTTAAAAAAGCTTCAATTTGAGCTTTAGTTTGATTACCAGGTGAACTTGGCAATGTGGTGTCTGTTTTCTGTGTCAAAACATCAGTCTTATCCAAACTCTTATGAGTGTCTTGTCCATTGGAACTGCCTGCTTCTAAAACTTGAGTCTCAACTTCTTGTGTATACGGAGGTGTCTAGGTTTCTCCCTGCAAGACTTTAGGTAAGCTATTTTTTCTCTGTCTTTGGAAACTGTAGAAATCGGCTAATTTATCTGGAGCCAAAGCTTGGATTCGGATCAACACCTCCTGGTGACCTTACTCCCTGGAGTATTTCATCATGTGGGGAATCTTCATGTTTGAATCGCTTCAGGTTGTATAGGGCTAGGTGGTTTGATACGATCTTGTAAGGATCATGTTTCTTGAATTCAATATCCACCAGCTTAATGTCCTCTAGGGCCGCGACCTCTACTTTTGAGTGACCAAAATCAAACAATGAAAACATACCAATTTGTAAAGGGAAGGTCGACCATACCTTTTTTTGCGCTGCTTTTAATTCCTTCCTGATTCCTCCAGCTATAATTTGATAGGCTATCTCTCGGCACACCAACTGATCTGGTAGAAACTTTGGTAAAGTGTGTGGGGGAACCGAACACCCAAAAACCCTGATATAGGAGAAATGTTCCTCAATGTACCAGTTCGCTACTTTCCCTAGATTGGTCACGATCTTGTCTAAAATACTAGGGGGTCGACAACTGTAGAGAGCAATATGCATCGACACCACCACATAGTTGCATATTTCATAGAATAAATATTTTGATTTATCCTCCCACAACTTGGAATAATAGAAATGTATGGGCTCAACATTGGTCGAAGTCCAGCTCCAGATCATCAAAGGAAATGACATCATGAAACAAATGGCATCCATAATGTACACCGACATGTAGAAAGGGGTAGGTTTCCCTTTGGAGTTTAATGACTGATATTCAGTGATTTCCTTGGCCAAACTGTTCGATAATATCGTGGCCCAATTGAAAGAAAAACCTTCTACAACCTCATGCGTGATTGGTACCCATGATAACTGGAAGTGAGCAACAGTTTCTTTCCCGAAAATTCTACATAGCATCATGGCCACATACATCATATGGGCGTCTAATGATGCAGTGGCATACATGCCATGGGTGTCTTCTATGAACTTCTCAGGGCGTACCCACCAGTTCTTGATCAAGTCAGGGTAATTCTTTCCACCTTGCGTGCATTCTTATTCATTGAACTATGTTAATAAAGTGACATTGTAATTGTATTTGAAAGCCAGAGATAATTTGCACATCACCTGTATATGTTCTGGTCGAAAAGACCCAACAAAAACTTTATGTGAATTGTGGATGCTCCTAGTCAAGACGTCCACGTTCTCCAGGGCCCAACCTATCATGTCGTTCTAAGGCATGTGTCTCGGCTACGTGCTATTTTATACAACTCTGATTGAGCTATGTATTTGAGTTTCGTCGCCTGATTTTTGGTCACCTCATAGCTCGACTCTTCTGGGCAGTTAATTAGCTTGTATTGTAGGATATCGAACATCTGCGTCCAGGTTTTCATGGTATCTACAACTCTTGGTGATGTGTCTAAGAGGACATCTGCATTCTGGCTCGTTCTTTCACCAGTCGCTTTAGCCATTTTCCACGGAGCCATGATAGTAGTAAGCCTACAACTGCGCTATATGTTACAGGGAAACTCGTAAACTTCTTAGTCTTTTAAATCTTTATTTTCTATGAAAACGCAAATGGAATTCAAACTTCAATATCTTTTTCACCTCAGGTGTATCAATTTACGAATACCTTTACTGACAATGTATTTGTTAGCTTTAATGGAAAAATCTAGGCGGTGATTTGCGATCTTATTTGAAATCATTGTCGTTGAGCTGTAATTAATGCCATTAATATTTGGGGGTTCGCAATTGGGAGCTTGGATAAACAGGATTTGAAACTTTCCAAAATTATATTTAGCGAAAACTCAATTGAGAGATAATATTGTTTAACCCATTAATTAACTGTGTTTATCGTTAAGTTCTTTTCGGGTTCTAGGACTTCAGGACTTTGATAGTAGCTCTATCTAATATTTTCAAAACTCAAAATTGTGAAGTGATTAATCATTTTCTAATTGCCTTTAATCTCGACTTAACCCTGCTTAGTGTTTACGGTATTTCGGGAGTTCGAATTTCATGAATCTAGAGTGTGATGAATGGTTAATATCCGAACTCTAGATGCGCGAAGCTTACTATTTAAATTTTAATTGGGGTACAAATTTTAGATATTTTCAGTTTCATGTGTCATAAAATTAACTTTATTACCTTTTCGACGAGCCATTACCCATAATGATGTGTCAAAGCTTATTTAGGTACACATGTATTGGGACTAGGATCCTTAGAACACTTTTAGACATCGAGACATTGGAGTTATTATACGGTGAGAATCCAAAGCACGAAAATCCGAAGAATTCTCTAGCGGTTTGACCTCCTTAACAACTAGGTGGATCCAAAAACTCAGGGGAAAAAAAAGGGGGTCATTCGTTCGATGGGGAATCTTAATCAACGATGGGCATTGCACGCGCCTTAAGGATTTAAAAATTTAAAAGTATTCCAACAACTGCGCTCATTTGCAAGAAGATGATTACAATGAGGCTCTAAAGGCCTTTTTAAAATAAACAGGAATGTCAAAAACCCTAGACATCCATAAACCTAACCCTTGGAGATGAAGCGCCAAAAGTCATGTGGGCCCCGTTTGGGTAATTTAGTACATCAACTTCCTGGGGTCATAACTTTTGCATACGATATCCATTTTAGGTCCACAATAGCCCGTTGGAAAGGTCTAATCAAGAAGAGCGATTTAAGACTAGCCAAGGTCAGTGCCTTTGGTAGTCACTTGGGCCCCAAATCCCCAAAAAACGTCGTTTAGGGCCTCAAAACGACCCTAGAAGTTTGGAACCCGAAAAACTGCCAATGTGGAAAACGTTTTTTCAAGTGAGTGGAATAGGTGGGTGCCTAATGATATACACATGGCTCAATCCTCCCTCATTAGGAAGAATTGGTCTCCATTGCATTGAGTTCCCCCATTAGATGAGGACATTTTTTCTAAATTTGGCCCTGGGTGTACCACTTGCCTTTGTGCAGGAGATGCCTTTCTTTGACAACTCGATAAACATGGATCCTTTTCTGTCGAGTGACCTTGATATGTGTGTCCACAATATGATCATTGGATTCCTTTTTCATGTAGTCAGGGTTGAGCTCTGTTGGTTTCAACTGCTCTGCTATCTCTGAGGCGTCCTATAATGGTGGGAAATATGGCCGAAGGAGAGCCACGTTGAAGACTGGGTACATGCCAAGGAAAGGGGGAATGTTTTGATCAAATGCATTGTCATCCACAACCTTGGTGATGGTGTACACCTCATAATAGAGTGGGGGAAGATTTCGATAATAACACTACGTTTCCTAGACTCATATACAACATGATGTTTCCATAAATAAGGTTGGCCCAAAAGAACATTACAAACTTCGAGAGGAGTAACATCACACAATACCTCATCTTTGAAGGGCTTGATGCCATATGACAGTCGACACCGTTGGCTGACGTGAAGATCACTTCCTTGGTGGAGCCATCCAATGGTGTAGGGTTGTGGGTGCAACTTTGTCGGCAGGGCCAGGCGCTTGATGACCTATCCTGAGATGAGTTTCTTCTGTCTATTGCTATCAACGATGAAGTGAAATGGGGTGCCTTTTACCCACATATGTGAATGGAAGAGGTTCTCACCTTCTTATAGCTTGTCTAGTTCACCAGGCTGGAGCTTGGTGGTAGAAACAGTGGCAATGGGTTCCATGCCAATGATCCATATTCCCCTTTTTAGTTCTGAATCATAGTCAGAACCCACATCTGATTCATAGGCTTTCACTTCGGTCACCAGCGACTACTTTGAGAGATTTTCAGGAGTGTTATTCCAAGGGATGTTATGGAAGTCACACCACTTCCCGGTATCTTTCTTTGTCTTTCTGTTGTCCTTCTTTGCTTGTGGCTTGGACTGGTTGTCTTGATACTGCCCATCTTTTCTCTGTCCTTTTTTCATGTGGGTTGGGGCCACCCTTTCTTGGGTTTTTTTGTGAGGGGTTCCCAGGCCCAAATTGTCGTATCTTTTGTTTGAGATTTTGCTCGATTTTGACGACATATCGGTAGGCCGCACCTAGGGAAGAGATGTCCAAAAATTCCATTTCTATCTGGATGTATCTATGTAGAGAACCGTGATACTTGAGCACTAGATGTCGCTCTGAATATTTGATACCCATCTTGGTGCATAAGGTATGGAAGATATTTGTGAACTCTGGCACTACTTGGTCTCTTTCTTGCTGCAGTGTGGTCCATTTGGTATATAATTCGTGATAACTTCCGACAGGGTAGTATTGTTCCTTAATAACATCTTTGAAGGATTCCCACTTGGTTGTGACTGGAAATAGTGAGGGTTCCTCTGTTTCCTTTTGCTCACAAAAAGTTTCCCATCGATCTTTGACATGGGGAACGACCTTGAGGAGCGCAAAAGTAATCTTTTCTCTATTCGAAAAGTTATGGACAAAAAAAAACCCTTCTATTAGATTCAACCACTTGTCTACAAAATTTGCATCTATTTGACCTTCAAATAAGGGGATATCGAGGTTTATTTTTACCTTGAAGGGGGTGGTTCCTCCGTTCGAAGAAGATGCGTTGCCTATTGGTAGCCACTGAAGGATTTATATGAAACTATCCATCATCTCGTTCCTCTGTTGTGTGAGGGATTTATCAATCAAGAGTTTGAAAGGATCTCTTGTCCTTTCATATTTCTTTTCCCCTACCATGAGAGGTCACTTGGGCATGCGAGATATTTTGTCCTCAAGAGAAACAAGTTCGAGACCCAACTCTTTGTACTCCGACCTCGTTGGGGCCATGCATTAAGATGACAAGGATTAGACTGCTCTGATACCACTGATCCATATTTTATGAACAAAATGAAAAGAATACAAATTATTAAAATATGATTAACACATAATAACATAGATACAATAAAATTGGTTTTCTATTCAATAAGAAAATACGCTGAAATTGTAAAATGCAGCGGAAAACAAGCTTGCTGGAATGGTGGCGACTTATCTCTGAGAAGAGATGTGACAAATATGCTCATTCACAAGAATATTATCACAATGAGGCTCTGAAGGAATTTTTACAATAAACATGAATTTAAAAAATCCTAGACATCCAAAAACCTAACCCTAGGAGATGAAGCACATAAATTCATGTGGGCCCCGTTTGGGTAAGTTAGTACATCAAATTCTCGAGGTCGTAACTTTTGCATACGATCTCCATTTTAGGCGCACGATAGCCCATTGGAAAGGTCTAATCGAGAATAACGATTTTTGACTGGCCCAATTCAATGCCTTTAGCAGTCACCTGGGCCGCAAATCCCCAAAAAATGTCGTTTAGGGACTTAAAACGACCTCGGAAGTTTGGAACCCGAAAAACTGCCAAGGTGAAAAACTGTTTTTCGAGCCAGTGGAATTGGTGGGTGGCCACTGATATTCACATGGATAAATCCTCCCTCCTTTGGAAGCAATGATCTCCATTGTGTTTATTTACTCCATCATGTAAGGAAATTTCTGCTAAATTTGGCCCTGGGTGAGCCACTTGCCTTGGTGCAAGAGCTTCCCTGCTTTGACGACTCGATAAAGATTGATTCTTTGCTGTCGAGTGCCATTGATATGTGTGTCCACAATATGATCATTTGATGCCTATTGCATGCAGTCAGGGTTGAGCTCTTTTGTTTTTAACTACTTTTCTATCTCTGAGGTGTCCAATAATGGTGGGAAATATGGCCGAAGGAGAGCCACGTTGAAGACTGGGTGCAGGACAAGGAAAGGGGGAATGTTGAGCTCAAAATCATTGTCACCCACAACCTTGGTGATGATGTATGACCCATAACGGAGTGGGTGAATCTTCTGATGGGGCCCTATAAGGTGTTATTTCTGCAAGTACAACCAAACTTTGTCACCCACCTAAAACTTATGGGGCACCCGATGATGATCATGGTGCTTCTTGTACTTGGAATTAGACTTCTGTAGAATATCCTTAAACTGTTGGTGGATGTGCTGGATCCACTCAATGAACTGGGTGTTACACATTATTTTGGTAATCTAGACGATCCATTGACAAACATGTGTTCATGGTCCCAAAAGAGCCTAGAGCCTATCTTCATGAGAAAGGTGACTGGCTTTCTCTTATCAAAAACCTTATTAAGGAGGGCCATCGCAGGCTGCACCATAAGTAGAATTCAACTATGTGTGGTCGTCACCCTCTGCCCTAACGCTGGTTCACAAAGTCTCCATAGGCTACTCTACATCTAGTGTGTGACAATGTCAAGAAGCTAAGAAAAGGTCAAACTTCATGAAAGTTCTAGAAGATGAGGTAGCATCCGTATGGTTGGGATCCTACTCACTTCTTTGATTTGGTGGGATCATCATAATCTATTCAACCATCTCTCTTTCCCCTATATAAAGAGGGATTTATCATGGAAAAGGCTAAGGTTAATGAAGGTTGATTCAAGCTAGATTATTATTGAATAGGCTACGAATTGGATGAGGAATTCTACTTCAGTTCATACTTGAGAGCTTCATTTCAGTTTATCAAGTCACTGTGGATCTTCTTGATTCAATGATTGGAGTAAGTGTGTGTGTTGGAGAAAAGGGTCATCGGAAGGGGACCTTGCAACATCAAGG
>ML810720.1:7433-19624 GCA_009831015.1 Picea engelmannii
AGTTTGATTATGTGATCAAAATTTAGGTGACCAAGTCTCCTATGCCACAGCCAACTTTCATCATATTTGCTTAAGTGGCATTCTTCTTTTTCTTCTTTTAATACATAGACATTGTTTTATGTTCTTATACCTTTTGCAACTAGCTATCTTGAATCCACAGATTTTATTCTACAGTCTTTAGAGGTAAAAACAACTTCACACCCTCAGTCATAGACTTGACTAACACTAAGCATATTATGTTTCAAATCTTCTACAAACATCACATCTTGAGCTTTCCTTTAGCCATTACTCAAACTTACAATTCCTTTACCTTTTATCTTTCCTGGTGCATCATTTCCAAAAGTTACATTCCCTGATTAGCTATCACTTAGAGTTAGAAACTTAGTTTTGTCTCCAGTCATGTGTTTGGAGCATCCACTGTCAATATACCAGGGATTCTTTTTTCTTTGGGTTGATAGCACTAGTCCACACTTGTCATCTACTTTCTTCTTCCAAACTTTGACATTTTCAGTAGTGGGGATCAAATCTGACTTGTAATTCTTTAAGTGACAGTTTGGAGCTTTATGTCCATAATTATGGCAATTGTAACATTCTGGTTCACTGAATAATAGATCATAATGATTGTTATGCTTATAAGTGTTGTTGTGTTTCACCTGTGTCCTTCTCCTAGTCATCACATGATTTATAGTCTGTGATTGTTTGTTGCTTGGCTATCTCAATATTTGTTGTGGAAGATAGTTATTCATTGAATATCTTGATTGTTCGTATCTAAATCTTAAAGTGCAGTTTATAGCTTTGTGACCAAAATTAGAGCAGAAAAAACAATAACCATAGAAAAAATATTTGTACCTTGAAAAAAATTGTCTTCTTTGAGGAGGTCGATTTCTTTCATGCCGATAATCTTTCTGATCTACAAATTCGGTTGTGATGCATTTTCTTTCATTCCTTCTTGGTGGTTGATTTTCCTTCTTTGTTTCTGCAGAGTGATTGTTGTCAATGTTTGAGGATTTGACAAACTTGATAGATTATGTATTACTTGGATGATCACTACTTGATTCTTCCTCATATCCCAATCCAGCTTTCAATTTTGAATTTCTTTGTTGATTTAGAATGGAGGTTAATCCTTCTGAGGCTTTAATACTTGGCAGATTTTGATGATACAATCCATTAAACTTATCCATTTCGTTTCTTTTTTTTACTATCTCTTCTTCTAAGGCTTCACAACTGGCTTTCTTCTCTGACAACTGTTGTTTTAGTATGTCTTCTATTTTCTTTGCCTCTTCTAATTTCACTTTTAGTAGGGAAAAGTCTTCATCAGGTTGTTTACTGTCTTTCTCGAACTGTATCAACAATTGTTTTTGCTTTTTGTTCTTAATTCTGAGTCTGTCAATTTCTTCCAGTGCACTGATCAGTTCTCCTTCCATATCAACCACAACTTCTTCATCATTATCATCACTGCCTATGCTTTTATTATCATAATCCTCTTTGGCCATAAGCATGAATTCATTTGCCTTATCTTCACAGGAAGAGTCACTATCGGTGTCTTCTGAGCAATTGTCATTATTTGCAACCAAAATTTTCTTCTTATTATATTTCTTGTATTTGTACTTCTTTTCATCATCAGAGTTCTAGTCATTTTTCTGATGGGGATACTTAGATGCAAAATGACCTATCTTACCACAGTTAAAGCATTTGAAGGGCAACTTCCCTTGATATTTTCCTGATCCTTTCTTTAACCTTCTTACAAATTTTGCCTCAATATCATCTAATTCTGAATCAGTATTCTTGTCTGCTTTAAAAGATGCTTCTCTAGTACTGGATTTATCTTTGTTAATTCTCATTTCATATGCAGTTAGATTTCCTAGGAGTTGATCAATGGACAGAGTTTTAAGATCACTAAGTTCTTCTATTGCAGATACTTTTGAACTAAATTTATCAGGCAGAGATCTTAAAATCTTCTGAACTAAGAGTGATTCGTCAAACTTCTCACCAAGACCCTTCATGGAATTCACAAGTTCTTCAACTCTTAAAAAATACTTGCTATCTATTTCATCTTCATTCATCTTTAGTTGTTCAAATTTCAATCTGTATGTTTGAAGTTTGGCATCTTTTACTTTCTCATTTCCTTCATAACTGCTAATAAGTTGATCCCACATTGCTTTAGCAGTTTCAAGACACATCACCTTTACAAACTCAGCTTCAGCAAGTCCATTCAAGATAGCATTCATTCCCTTAGCATTAAAACTAAACTCTAACTTATCGTCCTTCGAAGCTAGCACAACAGGCTTTGTATATCCAGTCTCTACTACATCCCAAACATTAGCACCCAAGGCCATTAAGTATGTTCTCATTCTAATCTTCTAGAAGGCAAAATTTGTTCCATCAAACAGAGGGGGCTTAGAGGCTAAAGTGCCTTCATGACTTGTCATGTTTAAGCTTACAGATCTACCTTTGAATAAAAGGAACCCGCTCTGATACCAATTGTTGAAATTACTAAGACAACTGAAAGGGGGTGGTGAATCAGTTGTTACTATGCTTAAACAATAATAAATCTATTAAACCATTCTTAAATTTTCTTCAAGTGACCATCAATATTATACAACATATGGACAATAAAAGTAATGAGCATCAGTCACACATAAGGTATACACAGAGATAGATTTTTCACGAGGAAACCCATAAAGGGAGAAAACCTCTTCTTCTTCGAAATGATAGGTAGTCTCTTAAGTTCTGTACATCATCTATAATTGAGCACCAACTCAATGTGAGGCTGCTACCTTTGTTTTACAAGCTGCAACTTGTTTGAGAGCACTGACTCTCTTGTTTCTCTAGCACCCACTAGAAGGAAGCACCAACTCCCCTAATGTTCCAGCACCAACTGGATGGAAGCACCAACTTCCAGTTACACAGGCTCCAACCTGTATAACAGAGAACACTTGTTCTCCCTTGCACCACCCTGCCACCCTGGTTTCTCTGCCCGCAACCAGATGGAAGCTACAACTCCCTGTGTTCAAGCTCCCACTTGAACCTATAAGGACAATAGTCTTCCCTAGCACCTCCCAACCACCCTGGAATATAAATGAATAATTAAACAACCAACTACACAGATAAGTCGATTCTTACCAGTTCTTCTCTGTTCTGTAAATCTGGTCTTCTTCTAACTGTTCCGCAATTCTTCTCTTCATTTGTCTGTTCTACAATTCTACTCTGCTTCAACTTGTTTTGTCATTCTACTCTACTTCAACTCCTTTTCTCATCTGTTACTCTTCTCTAAGTTTTATCTCACACTGCACATATTTTCAATCTCACATTAGCCATCCTGTGATTTTCCCTTTCTTACAGTTTAATTCATTTTTCGTCCAACACCGCCCACCCCGCACAATCTGTATCTTTTTCTTTTATGCACCACACCGACAGCAGTTACACTTCGCATCATCTAAGGCAAAAGAAAAACCGTCTAAGCAACAGAAACGCCAACCAATCGGGAATCATGAATCAGTTTTGCTAACTGATTGGTAACTGATGAATTAACTGTGAGAGAGAACAGTAGCCCTCCGATCATATTCAAGTTTATCTGCATCGTTGGATGAACTTTATTAATCTTGCCTTAAAATTGGATTTCGGCATTTCGGCATTCCTGTGGCCAAGTGTCTCAACACTTCATGTCGTGATCTTCGAAACTCCGATACAGAGCTTTTATGTGCTAGCTCCTTCCTCTATATGACCATGGCCATGACCAAGCGCTTATGCATAAAGTGATTTTCGTGATTTCGCATTTTGTGAATCTGGATATGAGGCATCTCGACTCTCCAAGTCGTGATCCCTGAAACCATGAAATGGAGCTTATCTGAACTAATTCCTTCCCTTCTAGTGACCACCGGCAGTGACCATAGGCTGTGCCAAAAGGCGCTTCATATTTCGCGAGTTTATAAACTTCATTGAGTTTGATCGACGGTTGAAATCTCCATAGATCCGACGGTCCAGATCTTATCGCGATATCGCATCTCATGAGTTTCCACACCATGCTCCATTGACTCCAAGTCAGCGACTTGTCCTATGATTCGACAGTCCAGATCTGATCTTAATTCAATGGCTCAGATCATATCGCGATTTCACATATCGTGATTCTGGAGATGAGGCATATCGACTCTCCAAGTCCCGATCTGCAAAACTCAGAAATGAAGTTGGATCGACGGTCCAGATCACACCTTGATCTGACGGCTGCGATTAAATCATGATTTCGCAAATTGTGATTCTGGAGATGAGGCATTTCGACTCTCCAAGTCGCGATTCGTGAAACTTCGAAATGAAGTTGGATCGACGGTCCAGATCACACCTTGATCTGACGACTGCGATTAAAGCACAATTTCGCATATCGTGATTCTAGAGATGAGGCATCTCGACTCTCCAAGTCACGATCTATGAAACTATGAAATGAAGCTGAGATCAACGGTCCACGATCTCGATGAATCTACGGTCCAGATCTCATCATGAATTCGCATCTCGCGATTCCTTCGATGGAAGTTCTTGTCACTCCAAGTTGCGATAGGAGAAACTCCAAAATGGAGCTTAGATCAACGGTCCACGATCTCGATGAATCTATGGTTAGGATCTTTTTGTGATTTCACAAGTCTTCATTGTGTCTGCATCGAGATTTCGAGATTTCGCGAACTCGCTTCACCTTGCACTTTTAAAAATCATACAGATTCTCCTGGATCCTACGATGTTCGATCCTCGCGCTTAGATCCAATGCCTAAGATCTATCCTCCATATCTGCACGCTATTCTTGTCTACATTGAGATCTGACAATCATCGGGAATTCTGAATTGTTGATCCAACGATCACTGTTGTTGCTCCTCCCCCATTATCACTGCATTGTTGATCATGTTGATCTTTGCCATCGCTATTCTTGCCAACAATCCTCTGCACTATCTCTTTTGAGCTTATTCGAATCTTCTCTACAGCGTCTTCTCATAATGCCCATCTATTACATACTTTTTGTACTCATGCCATCTTCATTATTGTACTTGCCATCAATGACAAGCATTCGTTGTCTGTTAAATATTTGCCAACAAGTCGGTTACTTACGGCCGACATTAATCAAAGATTGTGTTGAATCGGTTAAGAAGTTCCACCCATGTCAGATATTCTCTCGGAAGATGAGGGCACACCCCGCTCCTATGTTTCCCATTATTACCGTTGGTCCCTTTACTGAATGGGGGATTGATTACACTACATGAAACCCCCCTTCAGCAACAGGGAACCACTATATCATTGTAGCAGTAGAATACTTCACCAAGTGGGTCGAAGTTATGCCAACGTTCAAGGATGACGAGGATTATGTCCTATTAAATTGGCATTAAATTGGCATGAACCACTATGTCCTATTAAATTGGCATTTGATGTTATACTCGGCATTATGGGCCTACCAAACGTCGGTTAAGACTGCAACCAGTTTCTTACCTTTTCAACTCGTTTATGGGCTGGAAGCAGTCTTACCCATAGAATGTCAAATCCCGTCTCTAAATTTGGCAGTACAGTTATTTCCAGACACTTCACCACTTGAATATCATTTACTATACCTCGAACAGCTCAATGAGCAGCATCATGATGCAACCTTGTCTAATGAGGCTCTCAAACAAAAAGTCAAGTGTCAGTATGATTGGTCTATTCATCCTTGAATTTTCTTTGAAGGTGACCTTGTCCTGGTCTATGACCAAGATAAGGACCCCCTCAGGGAAGGAAAGTTAAAACCCATGTGGTTTGGACCTTTCATCGTGAAATAAGTACTTCAAAAATGCGCTTATCATCTGGTGGAATTTGAGGGAAATGTTTTGGCGGAGCCTAGAAATGGGCTCTGTTAGCACAAGATTGGTTAAGGTGCCAAGTGTCAAGAACAAGCATTGAAAAAACTCTCACAAGGTTCCAAACATAAAAATCACCCATGGATTTATGCTACCGAATTGCATGCAAACACACAGGTGGGCGCTACCTAAACGTGCTACCTAAATTCTGGCAGAAAATGAATTGTGTAGCGTTATTTTACCAGTTTTGAGTCACTAACTTGAAACTTCGATTATGAACAATTGAGAAGGTATTTTTAAAAACTAGAGGACGTTTTTATTCAAAACATTCCAAATAACAACAAACTCTCTCATTTTTTCAAAATGTGTTATGGTTTGAGATATATTAGACCTAGAAGTGGCGCTACCTACTGTGTTATAGCGGCGCTACCTAATTTCCTATAGCGGTCACGGGTTTTGATATTCGCCTTGTTGGGAGGTTGCCACCTGTCAAGGAGGATTCAAATGGATTCTCAAGGATCATTTATATGTCAAGGGACACCTACACCTAATATTTAGCTCCATCAAAGGCCTCATGCATGAGGTGGAAACATTTTACTAATGACTGCCAACAAATTCTTGAAAATTAGCAGTTTGTTGGATTTTTGTCTCTTTGATTGTTTCCACCTATCTCCAAGGTTTAGAATCCAATGGAGGAGATGGGATTTGACCTCCTAAGGTTATGAGGATTCTATTTTCTATTTAAGGAAGGAAAGATCTCTTGGAGGGGTATTGATGTGCTAAGAGAGGCTAGAGAGAGTAGGAGCAGGCAGTTTTCCTGTGTGTGTTCATTTGTAAGCCTGTGGGCATTTTATGATTGTAAGCATTACTGCTATTGGAGACTCATGAGAGATGTGATTTCAGATTTTAACTCTCTTGTTTATATTTCTTCTTATTTGAATATATTGCATATTTGAGGATCAAAGGTTGTCAATGATTTATGGATCCCTAAGCAGCAGAGGATCTGATGTATTTTTCCCATCAGTCATTGTTTATATTCAAGTTTTTGTTGATTCATTAAATTGAGAGGATCTTTGTTTAGTGAACATTCTATATTATGTTTTCCTTCTTCATTATTCCACCTATCATCATATAATCTTGTTTTATGTTGAGCAACTTTTGTGCCTTTGATGAGTAGAATTTTTGTGACTCCATTTCCCATTGGTGTAGCCTACTGATCTGCAGTTTGTTGCCCTCTCCCTTTCTTTCTCCATCTTGTTGATCCACCTATTCAAAACCAAAATTATCTTTTACATTCTAATGGGTGATGAGCTTACACTTTAGCAGTCAAAGTGTGACTTTCAGTGCTAACGGGCTCTACCTCAAGAAGTATTACTCATAGGTCGGTCGCCTTGGGTGACTTTTTGTAACATATGTATAGTCTTCGGACTATTACTTTTTAGTTTTATCTTTTGGTTTTATGGACGTGTCGTTTTTTATGTTATCTTTTTTCACTGTGGCAGATGTCAAGTGAATCAAAGGTGTTTTTTGGGTTCGCAGACGGTGCTAGCCGACACACTCTGAGGCTTACTTCCACATCTTGGGTGATTTTCACACCTCAGGGCCAGTTGCTATCTTTAGGAGGTATCTGTTTAGGTAACACCACAAACAATGTCGTTGAATACAGCGCAGTTCTTGAGTTGCTTCATGATGCTTTGTCACTTGGTATCTCTCACCTCTGGGTCTATTTAGTTTCTTAGCTGGTTGTGTCTCAGTTAAATGGAGTTTACCGCGTTCATGATCCTACTCTACACCGATGGTTCCTTAGGGTATGTCTCTTAGAACGAAGCTTTGATTACATTACGTATATCCATGTTCCTAGGAGATTAACTCAAGTTACAGATACTCTATCTAATCATATATTAGATTGGCATCTTGCACACATTTAAGAAACACACACACACACACATGTAAATACATTCGTAAATAAATGTAATCCATAAAACACAAGAGATGTAAATACACATATATATTGTTAGGTTGTTATATTAAAGATTTGTAATTGCCTGAAAACACTAAATTGTCAAACCAGGGTAAGTGAACTTAGAGTTGCTACACTGTATGTGCTGGTAAGATTCTAATTCCTATCTAAAGGTTATTCTGAGAAGAAAACACAAACTTACTCTTAGAAACTGAACCCTAATGATTATCTTGAAACTAATCATCTATTGTTTAATTCATCAAATGAAAACAGTTCTGAGTTTAAGTACAGGTACTTCTATTTATGATCCGATGTAATCTCCCAAGACTATCTACCATTAGCTTAAACATCTAATCATCATCATATCTATCTAAACCATAAAAGAGAGATCATTTTTAAAAACCTTTTAATCTAAGCATCCAAAACAGTTCTAAATCTAACCACAGGTGAAATAAATAAATGTCCTATTTACCCTATAGGTACTGGAAGCTTCCTTTAATCCGACTATAAGCTAACTATCCTAACAGAACAGAGTAAATCTAAACTCGCATTCCTTTTAAATCGTGATCAAATTGAAAACTAAAAACAGACTATAAGCTAACTATCTTATCATAACAGAGTAAATCTAAACTCGCATTCTCTTTAAATCATGATCAAACTAAAAACTAAAAATAGAGAAAATATAGGTTAAGCACTTGGTTCATTCTTCAAGTTCTGTAGGGATAAATAACGCATTCAAAATTCATCAATCTATGAGATGATATCATACTGAAAACGATCTAACCGAAGAATGGTTAAGAAAGAATCTAACAAGGTAACTCTAGACTCAAAACTAACTTACATGCAGATTCCAAAACTGAAAATAAACTAACTCTACTGTGGAAAAGAGACAGCGAATTGAACATGTTGGCGGGCCCAACCAAGAGGTACAATCTCCCTAAAACGAAACCATAGCTACTCAGATCATTCCATGCAAAAATTGTTTCATACTTCACGATCCATAATTCATAAAACAATTCAAATCATTTAACAGCGAATAACATAACGCATAGCAAATTGTATTATCAGAAATCGTATCACATAGCATATTGTAACCAACGTTTCTTGAGAGCAATCCTAGTTTATATAGATCCTCTCCAAAATAGTTTTAAACATAGGTGCATTAATCTAAATGGATCTCAGATCCGAAAATGACTCATAGTCAGTTAAAACAAACTTCACAGCTTCATGACACGCAGTGTCAAGAAGCGTGGATCATAAAGCATTTTAATAAAACAGTTCTACAATCTTGCCATGAGTCAGCATATTGAGTTATGACTCAATCAATCATATGAATCGGACTGTCAATCCACTCTGGCCATGTCGTGCAAGTCTTTGGAATCTCCACTAAGTGCGAGTCGATACCTGGTATTGATAAGTTCTGTTTCAAACGAACAGTACCTAACTCATGTCACATTAGTATCAACATTAGTTTAAACTATCAAAATACATTAAAAATAACTTGAATCATAGGAATACCTTGAATAACCCCATTTAGTTGTAAAAGCATGTCAAATGTGTCATGGTAAGGCCAGAAGGAAATGATACTAGATATGAAAATGGAGGTATATTTGACATGATATAGGAAAAAATATAGTCAAAACCCCAAACTAACATTCCCCCAAGCTAAAGTCTTTTCCTGTCCTCAAACAACAAAAAGTCAAAAAAAGTGAGATTCAACAGAGTGTTGCAGTAGCTGCAACCAACATTTGCAATTTCTCATGTTTCTTCATGTTTCTGATTTCCTTCTTAAGAACTCGATTAATGATGTTGTGTTTCCTGGCAATCTTCTACAATCTCTTGTTCTTCTTAAAAAGACCTTTATTTTTTCATTTTAATCATTCAATATTGGACGAGAAATGAGCTTGCCTGAGTTTCATAAGTTCATTTTTTGTTTTGATGTGTCGATCCCATATGGTGTATTCATGTAACTTCTTTTTCAACCTGTGATTCATGCTTTCTAATCTGGCTACCACTGGTCTCAAGGATCTACTGGAAGAGAATTCATAGTAAGATTCAAATGTTTTACCATGTCCTTGTTATGTTTGAGGGCTAGATGCGTGAGTGAATTCATCTGATCTTTGATCATGGGTGTCGACTGGACTAGGTTCAGGAGTAAACTCATCATATACTTGAATAGGGTTGTCAACTAGACTGAGTTCAGGAGTAAACTCGTCATACACTTGATCAGGGTTGTCGACTGGATTGAGTTCAGGAGTAAACTCCTTATACACCTGAACAGGGGTATCCATTGGCATTTGAATTAGCTTGTCTTGCTCAATTTCTTTGGGTGCATTAGCTTGCCGATTGACTTTACGGACTTTTCGAATCAATTGCGAGAGAGTCCATGTCATCTCAGAGGACTCTGGAGCCTCCTCATGATCATCCACACTTTTTAATCTTTCCTGTGGTGGGTAACTAGGCATAGAGTTATCCATACCTGACAGTGTGCATGTGCATTTTCGTTTGGGATTTCTCCTAGTTTTGTCAATTAACTCTTCAAGTTGTTCCACATCAATAATATTTGTAGTAGTTGGAGGAGAAATCGGAATTTCAACATTCACCTCTGTAGGAACAGTGTTTTCCACTTTGTCATGGTTAGTTTCCACACCATATGAACCATGGACATCAAACGAATGTTTTGTACCAGGATTATCATCACTGGCCTCAATTGTGCAATCTGGTGTATTCTTAGGGTCATCACAGATTTTGGTCAGGGTTTTAACACCCTTTTTCTTAGAGTTTGGCTTCTTCTGTGTTGGAGCGGACTTAACATTTTTATCTCTATATTTGTCAAAAGCTAGGGTTCTTACAATGAACATATCCCAAGTTTCTTATTTGTGGGATAACGCAGACTTAACCAAAATTTTGACAAGACCAAAATGAAATAAGCTACCTCTAAAATCTTTGGCTTTGCGGACCTGTTCTACCATTTTCTTTAAACTCTTCAACAGAAAATAGGGTATGTTCATCAAATGGTTACCTTTGAAATGTAGCAGGAGTCAAGCATGACATGGAAACACGATCGTATATTTCCCTTCGCAAGTGAGGTAGCGTTGGAGGATAGATAGAAACTGAGCCCATGTTGGTTCTAACCATGACCTTGATGTGCCCTCTGACCATTGTAATTTCTAGTACTGTGGTTGCAAGAGTTGCGTGCAGAGCTTCTTGTCGACGAGCTGGCCCTTCGTCCATTTCTGACCAGTGCTGGGTAATTGAATTGCTTCAGAGATGAATTTTTCTGTGACTTCAAACTCTAGTTCGCCCACCTTAACTAGTCCACCATGAAAACATAGAGTGAACTGAAGTGTAATTGAATCATCATAGCCATCAAATTTCTTGAAGAACGGCTCCCATCCATATTTCTAAAAAATGTGTTTGGTGGCTTCATACTCATGAAGAGCCTCCAAATCTGCATAAGTCTCAGGTTCGTGACGATTCGCCACCATAATTTCACTCGGTATCATAGGAAAGGTCCACAGGTGAGCAACAGAATTAGATGAGGACAACAGAGGAATAGAGTATGATGTGTGAAGTAGTCATGAGAGGAATCATAGAAGAACGTTTGAAATGTCGTGAGGATCGATAGCATGTAAGGAAATGATGATGGTCGTACACATTTGCAAAATATTATTACATATGAATCGTGTTGAATTCAGCCAAGATAATGCAGTGCATTTCCCATGATATGAAATGTCAAGAAGGATCGGTTTATTAGGTACAGAGTATAGGTATAATGAAATATTATGGAGTATCGAGGCATTCCCAGTTCAAATTATTAATATGTAATTTAATACATTAAACCAACATGAAACTAAGCGTACCTGAATTAGATTACCTATTCCCTTATTATGCATTTCTTACTATAGAGATCTTCGAAGTCAAGTCTGTATCTGGAGAGCACTAAAATTGTAATTTGAATTTGTATTTCTGATAACCATTGTAGCTGATGGATTCTTTCTAGCACTGACTGGTACTGATGAAATAACCCGAAATCTGCAGAGAAACTTGAACCAATAATAACTTGCTGAGAAAAAGACTTCCTGTTTATGAAAGAAAATTATCTGATAGCTATCCCTAAACCTGTCTTTTGTTCCTTCCTGAAAGAGATCAATTAAAATTATGTCTTCAACAGCTTCAAAGCTTTAACCCATGGTACAATTCTTATTTGTGTGAATAAATGTTCTGGAGTCGAACACAAAAAGAAATCATTGGATTATCGGCCATTAATGAATGTCGTTAACAAATGCGAGATGACCCACCAATGATGTCAATGGGCCTCAAGGTACCTATAGTACATCCTAACAGGTACGAATAAAGGTCTTGGTGTCGAGTCACTTGTAGGATCTATCAACCAAGAGACATTGATGTATTCCCATGGTTGTTAG
>ML810720.1:25596-39018 GCA_009831015.1 Picea engelmannii
CTGAAACCCCTTTTAAGAAAAGAGTCTTGATTGCTTCATCTTGGAGATCATTATATTTAGATTTTTGAAGAGTATATGTAAATCTTTCTAAGAAATCCTCAAGGCTCTCTTCATCTTGTTGTTGCATTTTAAAAATATCATTTAGAGAATCCTTGGGTCTACAATAGTCCTGGTACTTCTTTAAAAAAAATTCCTTCATATCTTCCCAAGATCTAATGTTGTACTCTCCTAAACTCATGAACCAACGTAATGTAGGATCTTTTAGGGTAGCAGGAAACAACTTAAGCTTATGTGCATCCTAGAGATAGTTATAACTCCTGCACAGGATGTCAAACTCAAAGAGAAAGACATATGGGTCTTCACTACTTTTCCCATAAAAGGTTGGTAGTGTTGAAGGTGGGATATTTTTCATATTGACATTTTGGACCAAATCCAAAATAGGAAACCCAAAGGTGGTTTCTGGTCTTAGCTCAGTCTCTACTTGTTCTTATTCTTCATTTTCAACATGAATTTCTCCTCGTTCTCTTCTATCCAATTCTCTCCCTCTTTTTGCCATGTTAAAAGGATTACCAAAAATTGTATATGCAATCTGATCTTTCTTTGGTGAGGGTGTGAAATCCCACCTCTCTGGATCCTTTTTGACAGAATTGCTATCTCCTATTGGTTCTTTTGAGAATCCTATTACCTTTGATTCAACAGTTGCAGTTGTTATTTGTGAAACTATAGTGTCAGGGTTCCTAAGAATAGCTTGCACTTCTTCTGGATTAACTGTGTCAACCAAGTTTGGATCACCAGGAATTTGAATTTGTCGGTATGTGGTGTTTCCTGGTTCTATGTTTTTCTCTATGGTTTCCTCAGCCAAAGTTCCAGTCTCAGTTTCTATTGCTTTTTGGGTGGAGGTTTCTTCTTTTTGTTGTTTTGTATTTCCCCTAAATCTACCTCTATGATCTCTATTTCTCATGAAAACACACTAGATGAAAGAAAAACTAAGATTGAGTTTCAAAGGAACCTGTGATAACAAATATGTCAGTTCTCACCCTTCATTTCACAGCTCCTCTTTCATCAATCTTCTAACATACCACGCCAAACCAAATACATTTTAAGAAAATAACCAAAACAATTATCTAACTTACCTTCTAAACAGCTCCCCGGCAATGGCGCCAAAACTGTCAGGCTGTTATATTAAAGATTTTTAATTACCTGAAAACACTGAATTTTCAAACCAGGGTAAGTGAACTTAGAGATGCTACACTGTATGTGCTGGTAAGATTATAAATCCTATCTAAAGGTTATTCTGAGAAGAAAACACAAACTTACTCCTAGAAACTGAACCCTAATGATTATCTTGAAACTAATCATCTCTTGTTTAATTCATCAAATGAAAACAGTTCTTAGTTTAAGTACAGGTACTTCTATTTATGATCCGATGCAATCTCCCAAGACTATCTACCATTAGCTTAAACATCTAATCATCATCATATCTATCTAAACCATAAAAGAGAGATTATTTTTAAAAACCTTTTAATCTAAGCATCCAAAACAGTTCTAAATCTAACCACAGGTGAAACAAATAAATGTCCTATTTACCCTATAGGTACTAGAAGCTTCCATTAATCTGACTATAAGCTAACTATCCTAACAGAACAGAGTAAATCTAAACTCGGATTCCCTTTAAATCATGATCAAATTGAAAACTAAAAACAGACTATAAGCTAACTATCCTATCAGAACAGAGTAAATCTAAACTCGCATTCTCTTTAAATCATGATCAAACTAAAAACTAAAAACAGAGCAAATCTAGGTTAAGCACTTGGTTCATTCTTCAAGTTCTGCAGGGATAAATAACGCATTCAACATTTATCAATCTATGAGATGATATCATACTGAAAATGATCTAACCGAAGAATGGTTAAGCAAGAATCTAACAACATAATTCCAAACTCAAAACTAACTTACATGCAGATTCTAAAACTGAAAATAAACTAACTCTACTGTGGAAAAGAGACAGCAAATTGAACCTGTTGGCGGGCCCAACCAAGAGGTGCAATCGCCCTAAAATGAAACCAGAGCTACTCAGATCATTCCATGCAAAAATTGCTTCATACTTCACGCTCCATAATTCATAAAACAACTCAAATCATTTAACAGTGAATAACATAACGCATAGCAAATTGTATTATCAGAAATCGTATCACATAGCATATTGTAACCAACGTTTCTTGAGAGCGATCCCAGTTTATATAGATCCTCTCCAAAATAGTTTTAAACATAGGTGCATTAATCTAAATGGATCTCAGATCCAAAAATGACTCATAGTTAGTTAAAACGAACTTCACAACTTCATGACACGCAGTGTCAAGAAGCGTGGATCATAAACCATTTTAATAAAATAGTTCTACAATCTCGCCCTGGGTCCTCATATTGACTTATGACTCAATCAATCATATGAATCAGACTATCAATCCACTATGGCCATGTCGTGCAAGTCTTTGGCATCTCACTAAGTGTGAGCCGGTACCTGGTACTGATAAGTTCTGTTTCAAAGGAACAGTACCTAACTCATGTCACGTTAGTATCAACATTAGTTTAAAATATCAAAATACATTAAAAATAACTTGAATCATAGGAATACCTTGAATAACCCCATTTAGTTGTAAAAGGATGTCAAATGTGTCATGGTAAGGCCAGAAGGAAATGATACTAGATATGAAAATGGAGGTATATTTGACATGATATAGGCAAAAATATAGTCAAAACCCCAAACTAACATATATATCGCAAAGTATCAGAGTACATAAGTGGGCCCAAGCACCTCAAAAAATATGTGTCCAGTAAAGAGTCACGGGGCTTATGCCCTCAAAAATATACAAACGGTGCCCTCGGCACATAAGAAGTATATTCTAAGCTAAGGAAGGGGCATGTGGGCCCTGTCATAGTGAACAACGATGTTATCCAGACACCGAAAAAGATGGACCCAGGTTCGTGGTACCCCAACAACGCGAGTCTGCACGGACAGTAGGAGATCCTCGATCTCTGCCATGGGGACTGTCCGAGTAAGTGTGGTGAGGTTCCGCTCTACCCATCTCAATACTCTCTCAGCCTCTTCGGCTGGAGGTCCCCCTGTTGCTACTGGTCCACTGGCCACAGCTGGTCCTGCCTCTGGTCGAGGACATCACCTAGTCCTCGAAAATTCTGTTGGACGCACTGGCCCCACATCTACACAGAACAGATACATAGTTGTCAGATACTCTGGTACACAAAAAAATTTGATATATATAAAAAGACATAAAAAATAAATAACTTTAAAAAAGAAAAAAGAAAAAAAATATACAAGAGTACCTAACTCTCCTCGTACAACTCCGGGAGGTATGCCCATGTTAGGGTCCCTGGAAAAGTCGATTCCAACATAAGGATAGTCCTCTATCATCGGAATCTGCCAAGACCACCAGTCGAAAAACTTGTCGTCGAAGGCCTCAATAGTCCTCCCTCCCCCCTGTTGTGGCAACAGTGTCACCCATCTGCATACTCTTGGAGAAGAGGCTATGTGCCCTCGTATTGTCTCCCTAGGGCTAAGACTAGGTACCCTCTCGAAGAAGAAAGAACAAAGAATAGTCCCAAACCCAAAGTTTTTATGCCTCTGCATGCCACACTCTGTCAACTGCCTCTTCATGAATTCCAGTAAAGTAGTACTCCAGTCAAAAACTTGTGCATTTAAGAACTGAACAACACAATTCATATGCACTCGGAAAGCCTGAGGCAAAGCTACAGATCCAGTGATCCGCACAATGAGAAAAAATATCACTTTCAGTGATAGGTCTGAGATCTTGTTTATCGGTACCTGTGTGCCCATTTTGTCTGTTCTGGCTTCACAATGGATTCCAATCAAATCCGCTACGTTGTGAGTCCCAGAGAGAAAAGTGTGAAAATTGACTGGTTCCCCTCTCCTTGAGAGGCCAGTCAGAAAGTAGATATCCTCGGTCCTTGGAGTCAATGACTATCCCTCAAGCATGAAGGCATCTGCGTCAAGATGCAATTAATCAACCGAGGCATTCAATAGCCTAGGTTGTGCCTGCATGAAAGAAAACCAGAAGAAATTTAACAAACCACATTGCGCCAATGCGGCAGTAGCAGCAGGGTCCTCACTGACCAGAAAATCAATGTCCTCATTCTCCCTCTCTCTCCAATGAACATACATCCTACAATTCACAAGTTCATGAGGGATTAGCTCTTGCTTTTGTTGATTTTTTTCCAAAAAATGGAGGGTACACACGGGTTGTAGTGTGCATAGTCGTGTGCGCACGTGTGCAACTTTTCTCCTGCCCGTGTGCACACGCAGGCTATCATAAGACAGCCTGTGTATACGTAGGGCTGACCTTTTCAAAGGTCGGTGCCCCTCCAAAAAACAAAATTAAATGCATAAAGGAAGAATTGAATTGCAAGAGGGGTTAGTATGTACTTACTTGGTCCAAGCGGAAGTTCGTTTCATCCACTGAGGCTCCCGGAATCAACTCTTTTCACAAAGGGGTATTTTTGGCTTTTAGTCAATTTCTCAATTAGCAATGGTGATAATGAGTTGTCAGCTTCTATTTATAGACTTTTTGGCCACTTTTTGTCGTTTTTGGACCCCTTTGTCGTTTTTTCTAATCTGAAAATAATTTTATATGGTTCAAGATTTTCTTAGGGGATGTTACAATAAGTGTTACTTTGGGTATTTGGAAAACAAAATTGGTGATTTGGGTCATTTTAAAGGTCTTTTGGTGAGAAGTCGTTCTTTCAACTTTGTGCATATAAGATAGGTTTCCCCTTCCACTGGTCGCACCTCGTTGTATTTTTCATTTTTCCATAGGATCAATCCCACCGAATTGCAACACAAAACCCTCTTTTTTCTCTAGAAGTGTCGTAATTTAGTGGTAGAGCCTACCTGTGCATGGATGCCCTAGGTAGATCCTGGTTGCATTTTGGCATCCATGTTGTCACTAATGACTATAGGCTTGAGAGTCTTTTTAGTTTTGATTGATTACAAGTATGAGCCTCATTTGCATGATTCATTATCTCGCTTGACCTCACCCTCAGGACTCCCAAAACACAATGGGTATTCTTTTCAGCCCTTTTCAGACCCTCTAAAAATGAAAATATTGTCAAGCGATCTTGTTGACCTTCACGCTCGCTAAACTGAAATTTGAAGTCACGTCTGTCTGGCGGTATTTTACCCCTTTTTCGATCTGGATGGTCAACTGTACGAACAAAGGTATAATCTAGGAGCCTCGGTTCTCTAGAAGAGTATTCTCAGGTATAATTTTACCCCTTTTTCAGGCCTGAGACACTAAATTTACGAAAAAGGAACCCCCACGGAGTCCATAGTTAATCTCTTTTCAGACTCCCTAAAATTGAAAAGATCGTCGAGTGACCTTATTCCTTCACACTCGTTAAAATGGTATAGAAGAACATCCCATACGGAGTCCATAGTTAATCTTTTTTCAGACTCCTTAAATATGAAAAAATTCTCGAGTGATCTTGTCTTTATCACACCCGTTAAAATGGTTTTGAATAGACATCTTTTTGGTGCTAGTTTAGCCCTTTTTTGAACCGACTAGACTACCTTTGAAAAAGGTACCCCAGTGGAGTCTCCTTTTACATTTTTTCAGACTCTCTAAATATGAAAAACCTTCGAGTTTACCTTCTCTGGGCTCGTTAAAACCACATTGAAGGACGTTACCATTGTGTCTTATTAATTGCATTTTCATACCAACATCTTTGGCCTAATGTCGGCTCCATGTTGCCCTCAACTGAACCATCTAAAGCATGCCTTATACGCAAGCCCTGTAGCACTTTTCCTCTGTTTCTTGACACCTTGTCCCATGGAGGATTTTTCCCGAGTGTCCTTTTCCTGCATATATCCTTTTGCTCTGTGCATCCATGTGTTCCTTGCGTTTGGAACTAGTATGTCTACGACACTCGATCCCCCTTTGTAACGTAGTATTCTTTTATTCTTTTTCAATCTTTCCAAAATTATTGAAAAAGACAAAATAATCAAATATACCCCAAAAAGAGGAAGGGAAAAGTATTTTCTTTTTGTTGGCAGCACAATGAGTCACCCTTGGACAAAGCACATCCTTGTGTTTGTTTGTCAAGCTTTGGGATTTAACTTGACCTTAGGAAGTTGTTCTTGCTACATAGAGTTGTCTCCTCCTCCATTTGGTTATTCTTCCAAACATTTGGAGAGTTTACGTTGCCTCCTACATCGTAGACTTATGTCAAATACCATGTTGCCTGAGTCTCATCTTTTGTCGTGCTATTGTCCAAGGGAAGTTTTTACCAAGCTTGAGTCAGCCCCTCTGCAGTTTGTCTCTTTCCCTCATGCCCAACCATCCTGAAAGTCCAATCAAGTCTTTGTTCGAAATCAATGAAGCCCTCAGCCTGATCATCAATATCCTCTAGTTTGTTCCTAACAAGTCGTCGAAGACCTCTAGGTAGTGAAGTTGTACACTCATATTACACTCCTACCCGAGTTGTGAAGATTTTGAAGTTGTTGCTTGAGCTCTCAAGGCCTCATCTCCAGCCATCAGGCCTTATTAGATTTTGGAAGATGGATACTATACATATATATCTTTTTTATTTCGAGATGTAGATCCGTTGTGTATTGCTCGCGGCTACAATTTATATAGTTATATGACATGCATCTGCAGTTTATTTGATTGGCAGCCATGATTGTATTTCATCCCGACCATGGGTATGCCTGCCTCGGTGAGACAATTGTTATTTTGCAGATGGAACCTCCCGAACTCTGCTCCCTAGGATCACTTGTTCCGTAGGTTGGTAAATATTGGTAATGTATTTGGGCCATCAGATTCTCTTCTAACCTCATACATTAGGGGGCATCTGTTATAACCCTAATTTGCACCAGACATGCATACAAGGCATCAAGCCATCTCATTTTTCATTTTTGCCAAGCCATTGTTGAACAACTCTTCTTAAAAACAACTTTTTTGAAGAAATACACGCCCTACTCCACTACTACACACGTGTATATGCTAGCTGACCCACTACAGCCCGCGTATACCTACAAAAGCACATAAAATAGAAAGTTGCAGATGAAACATAGATTTTCGGGTAAATTTCCTAAACCGGTTGACCGCCCATAGTCGGTCATGCAACCAAATACCTATCCCTTTCTAGCCTATAAAAGAAGGGGTAGGGGACCCATTTGGAGTAGAAAAATAATAGTAAATAAAATCTACCCAATTTGTCATTCGCCTAGCCCCAACCCTTTGCAACCATTGTGTGAGAATTGAAGAGGAGAAGCATATGTGGAAGCGGTTGGTGCATAGTTGAAGAAGAGCCCAGGACCATATTCGAGGAGCAATATCCGATCTCACCAAGACAACTCTCAAATATGTGCATCAACCAAGCATAACACAACAACTCATAATCATCACCAAGATCAATATGTGCTTCTAATAATATACCAATACAAGTATGCTACATCATCCATAAACCATGTGTCAACAATACTACTAACAAGTGTCTCCAACCATGTACCAAGTATGTACCAATCATGTATCAACTACTCATCAACTATGACTCATCAATATGTACCAACATCTTCAACTATACACCTCATGTATGTGCCAACTCATTAACGATTTGTCTCAACCATGTACCCAACATGTACCTCAACCAAAATCCCTTATCAATTTCATCATCCAAATATGATTTGTAACTATGTAATAGACCTGGTGTATATTATCACATACCTGCAAACCTTCCTTAACTTTAACAACAAGAGACTAGCATTTTTATCAAACTTTGCTTTAGTCTCACATGACTAGTTTTGGATTAGTCAACAACCCTAACTTGAAATAATCATAACTATGTACTTGTAATGAATAAAGATATGAAAATAGTACATAGTGTTGTTCAATGTGTTTTATGCAATTCCTCTAGGTGTCACTACTTGGAACCTCTCAGAAAAGGAGTTATAGCAAAAATGGCATACCTTGTTGAATTCTGGCTTATTCTAGAGAGCGAACTTGTAGAGCGTGCCCCGCACAGAATGTTTGCTGTATGGATCTAAAACTTTTAAATATAATACTATAGAATTTAATCTAACCAATACTTTTGGTATTAATTAATTTGTATATTTTATGAATAAGTTATGACGTTTTTACCCGAAACCCCTGTTTTAGACTAGTTTCAGAACTAGCCACAAACCCTATTTTCCATGGAGTGTAACTCCAAAACTACAACGACCTATAAGCTAAAATTTGTACCACAACTACTTGGATATGTTTTCTAAATGGCCTATCAATTTCACGTTCTGAGTTATTCTATAAAACAAATTATTACGAAAATGGTGAGATGACCTGTAAATAACATAGCTTAGAAAGCATCATCGAAAGAATTTATCCTCCCTTGAATTTCGGCCTTCTTTACTTCACCTTCTCTATGAAATTTGGCTTAGATATCCTTTGGTTACCTCAGTCACTTGTAGATATTCAATATTCTCAAGTGTGATATAAAATTAGAGAGCCTTGCCTCTTATTTATTCTTTCATGTAGCTTCCTCAAGCGGTTACTTTTTAACCATCTCAACCCACTTTCCTTATTTTAAGGTTAACCAACTTCTAACCACTTGTACAATTAGTAATTTATACATTAACTTTATTGTTTAAATAATTTATTTTGTATCCATTTTGACTTATAGTACACTCATCACTTCACTTTACCTCAAGCGGTTACCTTCTAACCACCTTAAACCACTTTCCTTATTTTAGGGCTAACCCACTTCTAACCACTTGTCAACTTAGTAATTTATCCATTAAATTTATTATTTAAATAATTTCTTTTGTATTCACATTGAATTATAGTACATGCATCAATTTACTTTATTATTTACCTTCTAAAAATCTCTTAAACCACTTTGACTACTTTGACCTTTTGGGGCTTCTAGATGACTCATGAGGGTTCTCCAACTTCACATGGCCAGAACTCTCTAACCGTGAGGAGTTACGTGACGTTCCACATGCCAATGGAAATGGAATGACATGTACTATCCATATAGAATAGTATTTCCTTCAAATATATCAAAAAACACACCATTATCCATCAAACAAACTTGGGTCCATTACCCAAACCTGGGTTCTCCAACTTCTCATGGTCATAACTCTCTAACCGTGAGGAGTTATGTGATGTTCCACATACCACCGGAAATGGAATGACATGTACTATCCATATAGAATATTATTACCTTCAAATATATTAAAACTTATACCATTATACATGAAACAACCTTGGGTCCATTACCCAAACCTTTGTGCTACCAGAATTTTCTACCGGACTTTATCCAAGGGTTGACATCAATCACTAAGGGTTGACATCAATCTACAATATCACTCTCCAATGGTTGACATAAATGAAAACCAACAATCCATAACAACTATCCACCAGCCTAAGCCAATTGTCTGACATGTACGTCTTATAACACCCTTAATGACAAAAACAGTCAGTCAATCAAGTTGTAACACTAGTTCATTACTCGTAACCTGTTGGTATCACAGTAATTTCATAATGATTACCATAGTGTTACTCTTTCACACTTGTATTATGCTCTATTACTATTGGTATACTATCTAGGAATTATAGGGGCATGTTTGGAGTCAAATGACACATGCCAACAAGTGGCGGTAATAGGACATGATGCTAGTTGGAAGACCCCGGAACTGATGCCATTAGACACAAACTCAATCCTAAGGCCAACTAATGAGAACAAACAACACATGCTAATTAATCTAGGAGTCACCCAATATATAGAAATAACCCAATATTGGACACCCAACCATAGGCACAAAGGCCACCCCCGAGGTTGAAACTATTAAGGGTTTAACATTGATATTGAAGACAATAAGACATAATTTAATGCTATAATAATTGTTGTCATAAAATGACTTTCAGATCTAGTTTATGCATGATACGATTGCCCTAGAATGTTGAAACTTGTGGCATAATCTTGATGTTTTTTCTCTTGAATTTCCTACTGGATTAGGGTTGTTAAGAAGTGAAATATCATATAATGTTGCTATTGTTTTATTATATTTCATATCATCCCTAAGGATGTAAATTCTAAGGGACTATATCTGGGAAACTCTGGAAAGAGGTAAAATTTATGAAGTTGCACTAAAGCTTGAATTTTGGAAATTTCTACAGCTACTCTAATAATGAGCCCTCATGCCACTTCCCAGAATAGTGTGTAACTCCTTAGGTGGGTAATTTCTTGCTGCTAGGAATGGGGAGGTTTCATGCCAAGAATAACCTGCTAGTGGTGTAACTTCATTGTTTTCATAATTCTGTCAGAAATCTGCACCAAGTTTGCTACCAAATCTAGTCCTGAAATATTAGTGTAACTGCTCTTCTAATGCACCATGCTCATATGCCAAAATTAGGAGTGTAAATCCATCCTTCAAAGGGTGTTGTACTATATTCCAATAATAGGATATAACCTCTCTCTAATATAATGTTCCCTCCAAGAGTCAAATATGAAATAAGAGTGTAACTCCTAGTGAATGCACCCTCATTACTCAACCAAGATAATTAGTCAATGTGCAATTGTTGAATGAGGCACCCTCTGTCATGCACATGCATTATAAGCATAAGAAACTGAACCTAATGCATTTATTTTAATAAGAATATAAATCTACAAGCATGCATCCACATGTTTTAATTAGCACAGAAGCAATACCAAACTTGGCATGCAAGGAAACCCCCAACTTGGCCATCAACTAACCTATTGCAGAACTAGAAAGAGGAAAAAATCATCGTTTTGTTGAAGGTTGTCCCTAGCACACAAGTATCAATGCCACAATATTGAGAAACCATTGTAAAATAGCCCAAGAAAGGATGTTGAAAAGCAGGAGCAACAACACATCTCTTTTCATGATGGCACACAAATTAGGGAAGAATTTTGGATAGCTACAAGTTTATTTTAGAATAATTTTCTGAAGGACAATTGCTTTCTAAAATATAATGTAATTTTTTGGACATGTAGCAAGCCATTATAGGCCCTTACACAAAAAAGTACAAATTCCAATGCAAAGTGACATTGACACATTGATAAGCACAAATACCAAGGCAAACAATGTGCAATATTTTTCCATTCCATTCAAGAGTCAGTGGCTTCCATTTCTTGTATATATTGTTGAACCCTAGTAAAAAGTCCAATGGTCACAATTTTGATGTCTAGAAGCAATGTATAATTACCAGATTCTAATGCAATGGATAGTTAGGATTGGTCACAGGAAAGGGTAGGATAAAATCTAATGATGAGAATGGGAAAGAAAGAAAGTCTTTCACTCGGAGAATAGAGAGGTTGTGATGTTAATAAATAATAGTGTTTCTAATGAATATGGAAGAGGGTGATTCAATCCCAAAAAACTTAATGAAAATGAAAAGGCATCCATGGTCAGTTGTTAACAATTGCTAGAGATGTAGATAAGATAAGATAATGTTATTAATGTCCAACAATTAACCACAAAGTAGGTCAATGGGACTAAAAGATGCATCCAATGTGAATACAATGTAGGAGCATAGAAGAAACTCCTAGATAATGTTGAAATCTAGAAAGTGAAATAAAAAGTACATAGTACAGAGGAGGAAGATTTGGTAGTGATATTACCTTGAAGAGTTTATCTCCTTTTGAAAATTTTGTTGAAACTTTAAATGTCACCAAGGAGATTACTAACATTACATGTAAGTTGTGTAGACAATTATTAAAAAAGGACAGATTCAATAAATAGTTTATAAGAAATAGCAAAGCATACAAAAGTGCCTTTACAGTAAAGAGTAAGGACATCTCCATGTACTTGGTACTCAAATTAAGAAATAAAATTTGACAATATTGATAGTAGGGTGAATGAATTACAAGTGAGGAGGGGGGTCCATTTCTAATATGAGTCTCATACTAACAACTCTCCTCTGCCTTAGTGGTGAGTCATTAATGCACAGAATGAACATCACTCCACTAACTTGTGATGAATCATGAACAACTAATCAGCCTTAACTTAGTGATGGGGCATTGATGAGCTTGCAAAGAAAATATTTCATGTACAAAATATGTTGTGCATCGATACACAACAAAAGTTGTTTCTATAGTGAAGCACACACAAAGGTTTTTTCTATTAGCAAAAATGTTATTCATTAAGAAAACACAAATGTTTTCTCATTAATACTAGAACTCTTTGAAAGAAAAGATAAATCAAAAGACTGAATTACTCTAAACTTATAGTTAAAATGCTCTATTCTTTAATCAATATTTATGAATAGTCTATGAAATTGGATATGCATAAGCATTGTTCTATCAAGTTGTAACACTAATTAGTACAATGGTTCTACTTCATTACTAGTATCCTTTTGGTATCACAGTAAGCTCATAATGATTACCATAGTGTTACTCTTTCACACTTGTATTAGCTAGCACACGTTAATTAATCTAGGAGTCAAGCATGCAAACAAACCTTCTCACAAAGAAGCGCTAGTTGGTGATGGAATCCAACATCATAGGATCAATGTGCAAAGGGGTTGAGTTTCAATGGGTGGGAAAGTTACGTTGACAACCTGCTTAACGAACTAACTTCCTGGTGCAAGTTACCTCACCAAGTAGTGGGTAACCCTCCAAGGAGTCCGAGTGAGTCTATCCAACGTCGATCCCAGGTACAACACCACCTTCCTTGTTTTGTCACCTTGGGTAGGAAGTCTAAAATATTATGGCCTCTATGGTACCACCTACTATACCAAAGTAGAGGGGGGATAGTCGACAATCGACACCAAGACCAACAAAGAAGGGTTGATTACTTTGTTGGCCCCAATGTGACCTCGTGCTTGACCCTTGTGTTAGAAGGGATTCCCAAAGTCATTGATATAACAACTGGATTTCACTCCCTAACTCAAAGTTTTATGTTTGTTTAGTAGCTTTGGAAAGTTATTCTCACAATCCTATTCCAAATCTCTACACCTAAGCTAAGATGGGTTTGAATAGCCCTAGAAAAATTGCTAGATAAATTTTAATTAGCGCTTGATTTTAGGTTGTTGTTACTCAAAGGAGTGGTCGTGAAACTGATGGTGTTTCAACTCGACTCTTTAAACCATGCAATAGGAAAATGAAATGCAAGAATTTCAACTTTGATGAAAACTAGCTATGGGAAGGAGCTAGAAGTTTCAAGCTAAGAAATAATTTCTTGATTGATTACTATGTGTGCACTGCTAATGAAAAAAAGTATGAGATAATTATATAGATAAATGGAAGCAAAATGACCCAAATTTTAAAAATACCATGCAAATGTCATAGTTCACTTAGTACACCTATACAACATTGAATCAAATGTCATCATTTCTAACATAGTAAACTTTTATGATTATAGAGACCACCATACAC
>ML810720.1:39068-52904 GCA_009831015.1 Picea engelmannii
GCAAAATGACCCAAATTTTAAAAATACCATGCAAATGTCATAGTTCACTTAGTACACCTATACAACATTGAATCAAATGTCATCATTTCTAACATAGTAAACTTTTATGATTATAGAGACCACCATACACATCTTAAATACTCTTAAGGATCATGGGGGCTTCACCTTGTTGACCAATATTTTATCACGTAATTCATTCATAAAGGGGGTTTTTTAATTATGAACCCACATGTTGTGAATAAATGTGTTTGCGTCAAACACTAAAAAGAAAAATGTAATAAAGAAAAAATGATACAAATACTTGTTTCATAAGAGGAATGTCACATAAGGATTTCAAATTTTTATGTTCTCTGGAAATTCTTAACCTTGCCAAGACATAAGAGGTGTAAACATGGTGATCTTAGTACCCAAGAAATCTATGTTCCTACAAAACAAAGTTTAACAAATTTCCTTAAGTAGGGAAGCGATAGTGACAACAATAACTATGTCCCCAAGAATCCCCAAATGACCGAGATAGAGAGAAGACTATTAATATAGTAAGAACCAATAAAAGTGGTAGTGATAACAAAGAGATGGGAATTGTAATGATGATAGAAAGAGGAAAAACAATAGCACCGTTTGTCATAGAAAATTGAGCCCAAAACTATAATGGTGCCAAGTTTTTTGTAAGATTAAACTCCATTATCTCATATTGAAGAACTTATTAATGCAATGTAATAAAGTGGAATAATGTGACACTTGCCAATGTAATAAAATTCTATCAAGAAGAATTGCAGGGTGATGTCTCTGAAGGACAGTTTCAAGGCAGCAATAATGAGGACAAATGGCCAAGTGGAAGGGAATGGTAAATGTAAAGAAGGAAGAAATGGCTACAAAGAGCATAAAGGATAGGGGATATGCAAGTTGGGAGGAGTGCTTTTAGGAATCAAAAGAAGTAAAACAAAGAGATGTTTTAGTTTTTCCTTGGAAAGTGGAAACGAAGTAAATAATATAATTCTAATTTAGTGTTTGAGTTATGAGCTAAGGATTCAAAAGATTGATGGGATTTCTTGAATGGCAAGTTTATGAGTTTGGTTGTTTGATAAATATGCAACAACAAACCCATAATTCTAGTATATATGTTAATGATTCCTAATTTCATATTTGTATTTGACTCAAGGTACTAGTTGCAAAGTATCAAATTTTAATTTCAAGTTGATAACCAAATATGAAATGAATCCTAAAACCATCAAGTGTTGGAATTTGTCATTTAAGTGTAGTGTCATGTAGCTATCTTTTAAAACATAGAGAGAGTAGTCTCTATAGAAGTAGTGCAATATGATATTGCATTCTCTTCTAAGCTGATGTTGATCTTTTTAACCTTCCAGAAATCTTGATATATATGGTGGTGTGAAAAGAAGTATAATAGGTAGAGGAGAAAATCAAGGATAATTTAGTACCCATCACTTATGCCAACTTATATAGGAATGAGAGAAATATTAGACCTTGATAAATACCTAAAATATACAACATTGAAAGAAAAAATGCATATGAGGAATTGGGATGTCATTAAGAAGACTAGAACCTAGATGGAAATGAGAGTCCATATGGATAAGAAGATTTTGGAAAATATCAATACCTTGTTAGATGTTAAAGAATTAGGGTCAAAGGGATCCCTTAAGTTACATGATTCCATAGGGCGTATTCTTAGGCAATCCAATTTGGAGCAAGTAGAGGAAAACACCAAGTTGAAAAGGAGGATAACAGATTTGGAATCTATATTGATTCCTAAACCATTGTTTATGTAACCATTGGCCATTAGGACACTATATGAACAACTTGAAGAAAATCCCAAGATAATTTCCACAAAAAATTTAGCCCAAGGGTTATTTTAGGGGGTTAGGGAGACAATTGCAAAAAAATTGAAAAAATTTTGAAGTTCTTGATGGATCTATGGGAATTGATGAGCAAATCATTTGTCCTCGACGCCAAAATTATTTATTTGAACAACTCTTTGAATCAATGATTTACCAACTTCTCTAAAAAGGATATAAAATGATGGCTTAGTGATTTAGTTATTGAGAATTCTAAGATTGATTGATTGATTCAAGAGCAATGCATAGAATTAAGCAAAGTCCATAACGAAATATTTTCCTTAAGCGTGAAATAGGAGGTCCCAATGGGACCCATGATGGGTTACATCAAGACTTGGGTTGATAAAGCATTGGAAAATATATCTAAGGCCCTGTAATATTTAGTTAAGAAGACAGTTAGGTTTTAAGAACCTTTCCAATGGCATGAGAGAGTATAAAATCATGGATTTCAAATAAGAACAAGCTCACTTCCAAATTTTCAAGTCTTCCCCAATTTTGTAAGTTTTATCACTATAACTTCCCCTTCCATATTTTCCTCCTTGTTGTTCTTTGTCATTAGATTATTTTTACAATTAGTTTGCTTCTTGTTTTCTTCTAGGAATTTACTATACTATTTTAGGTTGGATTCAATAGATCTGGTATAGCATGATGTTGGGAAGTCCTATTTCTTTGAATCATTAGTTTTCAGTTTCTTGTATTGAGGGTGAGAGAAAGAAATGGTATGCAAGATATTTGAAGGTCTCAGATGGTAACTCCAATTATGGATCACATCCCTTTGATTGTTATGAATTAATTTTCTCTAGTCCAGGAGGATCAATATCTTGACTACTATAGTTTTGTGCAACACAAAAGAGATATTGATGGGGGTGGTGAGCATAATATTTAAGGATTGAAATAATAGAATTGGATAGAACCCTAAGAAGGGGAGTCTTTGTCAACTCATTGTCAATGTATAGTTATATGAGGATCCTCTGTATGACATTTACTACCATAATTATGAAGCAGAACATCATAATTTGATATTTTTCTTGGAGATGACTTTTAATATTGTGTTATGGGTATGGGAGGTCATCCTAAACACATCTAATGCATATCTTGGGGCTTCAAAAACCATAATAATTGTTGTGATAGTGGGTTCCTTTCCTAATATTTCCATTGAAGGTTTAATTTCAAGTTTTGCACTATATTCATGCAGATGGTTTTTGTTGCTACTTGGTTCTCCTCTTTTGGTATGGAAATGTCTAGAATTTCCAAGTGGATACATGGCATTAGTTGAAGAACCAAGTAATGATACAGGCTTACCTCGTGAGAGGGGAAAAATCCGTTATTTATATATATACGCCAGACTAGTGATAGTTTTCGTTTCCAAACCATCAAATTCACATCCTTCCTTTAGTGTATCGGAAAGGGAGACTACTAGGGTTTGAGGCAAGTATGGGTAGGGTAGAAGAAGGAAATATTTCCATCTCCTTCCAACACAAAAATGGAACTAATGCAAACTTGTAAAAACAAATAGACTATTCTCGAATTAGCAATGTAAATTCAAATGTGGCGAGGTACTCACCATCCTCGCCCTCGCCCTTAGTCTCAACGTCACTTGATCAAGTGTGTTGGGTTGGACTGTCACAATTCATTGTGGTGTAGGCCCTCCTTATCTCCACTGCGCGGGAATTCTCTCCTCCCTCTCACTGGGCTCGAATGGCGGTCGGGTTTCGGGGGTTTTGCACCACTGCACGAGTTCTCTCCTCCCTCTTGCTGGGCTAAAATGGCAATGCCTTTAATCCTTCTATACAAATATCATGTGATCATTATCCTAAAAATAGAATGGTTACTCTTAATGATCAAGAGTTAGTTACGGAAGAACAAGAAGGTTATCTATCTTCAAGCAAAGAGGAATGTATGCATGGGAAATTATATTCTTTGGATCAAAATGTTCCCAATATTGGTTTCAAGGATCCAGTTGCAGCTTTATTAGGGTCATATTTTTCAGATTTTCTGAATATTTCAGATTTCATTATTTCACCGGCACTTATGGGTGAGTATGATTCTCTGAAGGAGCTCCTATCATTGTTGTTGTTGTTATATTTTTGTTATTATCTATTAATCAATGGCATGGATGGGATTATTTCAGTCATGAAGTTACTTGAATGGTTGTTGTGGAAATTTTCATTCACTTGAGAAAATTAGAGATCTAGTTAGAGTATGGTAGCGTAGGAAATAAGATCGCTTCCCGATCATTTGCTTTTCGTCAGTTTGCTTGAATAAGTGGAAAATTTTGGCAGTGTTATAGAGTTTGGTTGCACATATGACTCCACAGACCAACGGATAAGGCCACTGGAAGAGCTTGGTTCTTGGAGCCTCACAGGGAGGCCTCCATCCCAGTTGGAGCCAATGTTAGCACTCAAATGCGCACCATTAAAATTGTAGCTCCATCACCAATTTGCACCAAATTTAAAAAAAAAAAAAACTTTGAATCTTTTGTTGTTCCCATATCCTCCAAATTCATTCATCATTCTTGATGAGCTCTTACTGTCGATTTTTTACCAAAAATCCTATGATCTTTGTCCTGGTATGCATTATAAATGTCATATTTCCTATCATAGTCTACTCAAGCAACACAACTTATTAAGACTTTTTATCCTCCCAAGACCTCATTTATTCAAATGGATTTGCATTTGTTTTGATTTCCAAAGCCTTATTATAGAAATTATTATGTTTTAAAATCATAATAACTGCCCATTTCCTTTAGAAATCACAGCTCATACTTACAAAAAAGGATTTGAGAAGCATGGGACGAAATGCAAAGCTCAATTTCTTTGTTTTTTAGTTGGGATAAAGTTGTAAATGCTCACTTCCTTTGGAATTCTCCATAAGGAACATAGACTAGAAATTTATGACAAGAGATGTTATTTCCATTGTGTTTATCATTCAGTATCTTACAAATACGATATGTTTTCTTGTTGATAGTTACAAACATAATAGTGGCAGAATACATGGGTGAAGTCTTGACAAATCCCATTGTTGGGTTTTATATGAATCGAGATGTTTTGTGTGTTGTATGAGGGTCACTAGCATGCTTGCTGCAAGAAATCCTTTCATGTATACAAAGGAATGAAGATCAATCTTTCATTCTGAGGCTATATCAACAAAGATTTGTTTTCTTTGAACACTCCAAAAGAAATCAAGAGTGAAAGAGGTGTAAAACAGAGTTCCTTGAAGTTTCTTTTTGCAACTTTGTCGGGAACTTGTTGGAGTGATAAGGTGGGGATTTTCCTTCATCAACACAATGATTATCTGTCAGACATCTTCAGGTGGTATTTGAAGAATTTTTTCTGAGAGGGTAATGCATGTTTTTGTAACTGTGATCATACAATGATGATATCATCACCTATAGAGGTATCCTACAACATTTTGTGATCACCAAGTATCAATGAGTTCATAAGCTGCAAACAAGACAGTGAGGATTTGAAGAAACCTTAGTCTTGTTTCCATAACATTTCAGGGAATTCAAGCATCCAAAAAGTCACAAAACAGAGTACACAACCAATTTGCAACGCAAAGACAAGTGATTCATCAGAAAGCATATTTTTAGTGGCAATTTAAGTGACTATTGTGACCTCAGTTGAACATGCCTCACTAATTAAGAAGTGCACTCTAGTTTTAAATGATAAGGTTGCAAAGAAGAACATTGGTTCTTTGGTTTTAATTGTAAATAGGTGCTACGAACTTACAAACACAGGTGCTGTAAACTCACAAATAGAAGTGTTGTGAACTCATTTCCTGTAGCAACTGCTTCTAAATATTTGATCGTAACTATACAACGGTGATGTGGGTTTCTCTGAAATTTTTTGTGGAGGTGAATGATATCCTTATTGATGTGTTGACCAAATTGCAGCGTGACCCAGTTTGGTATTTGAGATATACAATTAAAACACCAGTGTGGTGCAAACTGGCACTGCAAACTCTTTGTTTTGCATAGTTGTTGGATATTGGCCTTGTTTGGAGGTTGCCACCTGTCAAGGAGGGTTCGAATGAATTCTCATATATAAATTATATGTTAAGGGACACCTTCACCTAAGTTTTAGATCCATTAAATACCTCATGCAGTGAGTTGGAAACAATTTATTAATGACTTCCAACAACTTTCTGAAAATTAGCAGTTTGTTGGATTCTTGTCTCTTTGACTGTTTCCACCTATCTCCAAGGCCTAGAATCCTATAGAAGAGGGGAATTTGAATTGTAAAGTTTTCATTGGAAACCTAGGCTATATGAGAGGCATTGGAAATCATTAAGGAGGTTGGAATGGTTGAGATGGGACTATTTTTGTAATGTACTGATGTAATAGAGCCAACCCTGGATTTTTGTGTATCAGACTTGAGAATTTTTGTCTAATATAAGTTAGCTTATTTCCTGCCATATTTCTTCTCTCTTACTCTGAATTCATTGTCATTGAATGTTTCATTTGATATTTTATAGTTGTATTTCAATGGAGGTTTGATTGTGATGTTGTTATAATTGTTCTCAGAGTTTAAGCTTTGATTAAAGAAGTTCTTGTGTCTAAAGCTTTTTCTTCATTGGCCTGCTAGTAATGTCTGATGCTAATAGCATATTTACTTCATATTTCTCACTAAAGTCTTCCTTGTATCCATCTTACTCTTTAAAACTCTGATCTAAGTTAGACAAGACCTCATTTGTTAATGCATCTTATCTAGAACTTTCTATGATTTACATTGTTGGGTTGATTTTTATCCATTTGACACTTTATCTTAAAACTTACCTTACAAACCTAATGATGGGTACTAAGCTTAAACTTTAGCATTCAAAGTGTGACTTTCCATGCTAACATTCTTGGCGTCATTGTCGGGGAGTGGAGTGAGAAGCAAGCTTCCATGGGAGAATGACATAGATCCAGCTCTTGATGGTAGATAAGAGAGGGACACCGAAATTGATTGTAATCATCTACCTGGAAACTCCACAATCAAAGACTTGAATGGAGGAAGGATCTTGTTGATAGAAAGATGACCATACGGAAGGGAAAAAACAGGTATCAATTCATGAGCTTTCTTCATGAATTCTTGTTTTTCTTTATCAATTCATTTATGTCTTTCCCTTTACATATAAAGAGGATTATCTTATGTTTTGTCTATTCGGATGATCATAAGACTTGTTTTATATATCCATTCTTGGAAGAAGTAAATTTTCATTATGCTTATATTGTAGATGTTGATCATGTATCTTCACTTCAGCCTATTGAGAAAAACGAGGTTTATATCTCAATCCTCCCTAAACATGCTCAGCCCTGTAACCTTGAGGATGGTCAAATTGATTCAAAACCTTCTCAAATCTTATCACCTTCTGCTATCAATGTTGAACCTTGCCATCAGTTTTTTAAATCTCATTTTCATCCCACTACTGTCCAAACTAGAAATAGAGACAAAGTGTTTAAACCTTTAAGGCTTCCATATTATCTTCATCCTTACCCTCTTGACTTCTTCAAGTATCTTCCCCGGTTCTCTGGAGAGGATCATATTACTGTTGAGAGGCATTTGGGAGACTTTGAGAACTTTGTTGATCATTTTGAGATAGCACATGAAGATGTTACCATGAGGTTGTTCTCCAAATCCTTTTTTAGAGATGTTGATGTGTGGTTTAAGGGTTTGGGAGATAATTCTATTGGTTATTGGATCGAGCTATGCAATGTCTTTTTAAAGTATTTGGGTGAGAACAAGTCCATTGATCAATACTTGGCTGATTTTTATGGTTTGAGGAGAGGGGAGGAAGAAGTTTTGGTTATTTTCAATACGAGGTTTTACAGTGTTTATCATAGCATGCCATTAGAGATCCGGCCTTCTGAGACTACTGCCATGGTATATTATATAATATCTCACCATCCAAATCTTGTCCTTCTCCTAAGAGAACGGAAATATTCATATTGAAGACAGTTGTTCAAAGATGAAAAGGAAGTCGAGGAGAACATTCGGGCTTGCAAGAGGATTCGAGATCACGCATACTTTGAAAATATGCATGCACATGAACAACAAGAAGATTGTGAGTATATTTCAGATTTGGAGCAACAAAAAGATTGTGAGTATGATTTAGATTTGGAACAAAATTCTTCAATATTTTCATATTTTTCTATGGGTCGGGATGTACATCATGTTTATGATCGATTTCCAAATCATTTTGAGCATGCAATAACAGATGATTGTATAGATAATTACATATTCTTAGCTGATGATTATTGGGATTCCTTAAATCCTACTATACAAATATCCTATGATCATTATCCTGAAAACGGAACGGTTACTCTTGATGATCAAGAGTTGCTTATGGAAGAACAAGAAGGTTATCTCTCTTCAAGAAAAGAGGAATGTATGCATGGGAAGTTGTTTTCTTTGGATCAGCATGTTCTCGATCTTGGTTTCAAGGATCCAGTTGCAGCTTTATTAGAGTCATATTTTTCATATTTTCTAAAGATTTCAGATTTCATTATTTCATCGGCACTTGTGGGTGAGTATGATTCTTTGAAGGAGCTCCTATCATTGGTGTTATATTTATGTTATTATCTATTAATCAGTGGCATAGATGGGATTATTTCAGTCATGAAGTTACTTGAATGGTTGTTGTGGAAATTTGCATTTACTTGAGCAAATTAGAGATCTGGTTAGAGTAGGGTAGCGTAGGAAATAAGCTTGCCTCCCAAGCATTTTCTTTTCGTCAGTTTGCTTGAATAAGTGGCATATTTTGGTAGTGTTACAGAGTTTGGTTGTATAGATGACTCCATATCCCAATGGATAAGGCCACTGGAACAACTTGGTTCTTGGAGACTCACGGGGAGGCCTCCATCCCAGTTGGAGCCAATGTTAGCACTCAAATGCGCACCATCAAAATTTTATCTCCTTCACCAATTTGCGCCAAATTTTAAAAAAATATTTGAATCTTTTGTTGTTCCCATATCCTCTGAATTCTTTTATCATTCTTGATGAGCTCTTAATGTCAGTTTTTTGCCAAAAAATCCTGTGATCTTTGTCCTGGTATGCATTATAAATGTCAAAGTTCCTATCATAGTCTGCTCAAGCGACACAACTTATTACGAATTTTTATCCTCCTAAGACCTCATTTATTCAAATGTATTTGCATTTTTTTTATTTCCAAAGACTTATTATAGAAATTATTATGTTTTTGAATCATAATAACTGCCCATTTCCTTTGGAAATCACAACTCATACTTAGAAAAAAGGATTTGAGCAGCATGGGACAAAATGCAAAGCTCAAGTTCTTTGTTTTCCAGTTGGGATAAAGTTGTAAATGGTCACTTACTTTGGAATTCTCCACAAGGAACATAGGCTAGAAATTTGTGACAAGAAATGTTATTGCCATTGTGTTTATCAGTCATTATCTTACAAATAAAATATGTTTTCTTGTTGATAGTTACAAACATAATAGTGGCAGAATACATGGTTGAAGTCTTGACAAATCCCATTGTTGGGTTTTATATGAATTGAGATGCTTTTTGTGTTGCATTGGGGTGACTAGCATGCTTGTTGCAAGAAATCCTTTTATGTATACAAAGGAATGAAGATCAATCCTGCATTCCAAGGTTATATCAGCAAAGATTCATTTTCTTTGAACACTCCAAAAGAAATCAAGCATGCAAGAGGTGGAAAACAAAGTTCCTTGAAGTTTCTTTTTGCAACTTTGTTGGGCACCTGTTGGAGTGATAAGGTGGAGATTTTCCTTCATCAACACAATGATTATCTATCATAGATCTTCAGGTGGTATTTGAAGAATTTGTTCTAAGGGGGTAATGCATGTTTGTTGTAACTATGATCATACAATGATGATATCATCACCTATAGAGGTCTCCTACAGCATTATGTGATCACCAAGTATCAATGAGTTCATGGGCTGCGAACAAGATAGTGAGGATTTGAAGAAACCTTAGTCTTGCTTCCATAACATTTCCAAGCATTCAAGCATCCAAAAAGGCACAAAACATAGTACACAACTAGTTTGCAATGAAAAGACAAAGTGATTCATCAGAAAGCATATTTTCTGTGGAAATTTAAGTGACTAATTTGACCTCAGCTGAACATGCCTCACTGATTAACAAGTGCACTCCAATTTTAAATGCTAACGCTGCAAAGACAAACATTGTTGCTTTGGTTTTAATTGTAAACATGTGTTGTGAACTCACAAATGAAGGCCCTGCGAACTCACAAACAGAAGGGCTGGAAACTCATTTTCTGTAGCAGCGGCTTCTAAAGATTTGATCGTAACTATAAAATGATGTTGTGGTTTCTCTGAAATTTTTTGTGGAGGATAATGATATCCTTGTTGATTTGCTGACCAAATTTCAACATGACCCAGTTTGACATTTGAGAGATACAATTAAAACACCAGTGCGCTGCAAACTGGCGTTTCAAACTGTCGATTTTGCATAGTTGTTGGATATTCGCCTTGTTTGTAGGTTGCCACCTATCAAGGAGGGTTCGAACTGCTTCTCAAAGATCATTTAGATGCTAAGGGACACCTACACCTAAGTTTTAGCTCCATTAAATACCTCATGCAATGATTCGGAAACAATTTATTAATGACTTCCAACAACTTCCTGAAAATTAGCAATTTGTTGGATTATTGTCTCTTTGATTGTTTCCACCTATCTCCAAGGCCTAGAATCCTATGCAAGAGGGGAATTAGAATTGTAAAGCTTTCATTGACATCCTAGGCTATAAGAGAGGCATTGGAAATCATTAAGGAGGTTGGAATGGTTGAGATGAGACTATTTTTGTAATGTACTGATGTAACAGAGCCAGCCCTGGATTTTTGTGTATCAAACTTGAGAATTTTTGTCTAATAGAAGTCGGCTTCTTTCCTGCCATCTTGCTTCTCTCTTACTCTGAATTTTTTGTCATTGAATGTTTCAATTGATATTTTATAGTTGTATTTCAATGGAGGTTTGATTGTGATGTTGTTATAATTGTTCTCAGAGTTTAAGCTTTGATTAAAGAAGTTCTTGTGTCTAAAGATTTTTCTTCATTGGTTTGCTAGTCATTCCTTATGCTAATAGCATATTTACTTCATCTTTCTCACTAAAGTCTTCCTTCTATCCACCTTACTCTTTAAAAATATGATCTAAGTTATACAAGACCTCATTTGTTGATGCATCTTATCTAGAACTTTTTGTGATTTACATTGTTGGGCTGAGTTTTATCCATTTGACACCTTATCTTAAACTTTACCTTACAAACCTACTGATGGGTACTAATCTTACACTTTAGCAGTCAAAGTGAGAATTTCAGTTCTAATACAGTCATTCATTTATTTTATTTTTAAAACACCTACAGGTCGTCGGTCTTCCGACGTCTATAAAGTCACTCCCATGGCGTCAACATCGTTGATATTTAGCATACATGTCAGTCAACCAGCGTTACCGTCTATCAGTATTCTGACGTCTATAGCGTCGCTCCCATGGCATTCACATCGCAAGTGATATTTCATACACGTTGGAATACTGATGTTAAAGGTCGTCAGTATTGCGATGTCTTCCATGGAGTCCATGTAATGGAGACCAACGGAATACCGACGTTAACGATCGTCGGTATTGCAACGTCCCAAGCACTACTGCCATGGCATCCACGTAATAGAGACCAACGGAATGGGACGTTAGAATTTTGACGTCTCTAGCATCGATATAGCAACGTTTATATGGGGTTTGGACAGTGAAGTCTAAGACGACACGTATCCACATCAAACGTCGCAACAGAGATGATATCTATGGTGTCGAAAAAGCAACATCATGTCAAACAATGTTTGAGGAGGTCTGTTGTTTGTCGTTCTCTCGATAATATAAAGTGGCAATTGCTAAGAACGTGTCATCAGAATTTGACCCAAATGTACTAGTGTGATGGTCCACACCTAGAGAAAAAATATAAGGTACACCAAGTTGAATCTTGGGTGTAACACTATCGATGTGCCAATTTAATATCTCCATGCATTCTTTTTATTCCTCCATGTGCCTCCATATTGGTTTCCTTTCTGGTTCCATGTTGGTCCATAATAAGGTTGTTTATGCTCATGCCCTTGCTTTGATGACTATTGTTCCTCTGGGTGGTGTGGGTGGCAATAGATAGAAACCTTAGTTATCATTTATTCTTCCTTTAACGCTTCAAAATATGGTTCATATGAGCCATTTATATCCTTAGCATCTTCTTCAATTTTATGCCTTCCTAGGGATTTTCTTCATGTGTTTTTTTAGTTTCCTCTTCTAATTCAACCTCAGACTCTTCATATGAAGTTTCAATAGGTACCTCAATTGGATCCCCTATAAGGACTTCTTCAGGGGGGGCCTTGGGCCCTGCTCCTACTTTTTTAGTAAGGGAAATATCATGTAATTTTATATTATTTTTCTTATACCAAAGCTTCATAAACTTATTTTACACATTGATATTAACTGTACCAACTGCGTTTATCCAAGAATATCCTAAAACAATATCTACATCATCCATTTCTATGGCATGAAAATATGAAGGTAACACATATTTATCCATTATAATCTTCAAATATTTAAAAAATTAAACATTCTCACCCTCAACCCATGGGTTTTGAATATTCTTTGTAGGGACATGCAAACTTTTAGCCAAGTTGACATTGATGAAAGTGTGCTTGCTACTAGGGTTTGTAGACATAATAACCTTTTTCCTATTGAACACATCCATGAACCCTTAATGGGAAGTTTGTGTGTGCAAATAAACCCTTATTTCTCTCTTTGTTATTGTTCCCAACATGAGACCATTATTCTAAAAAAAATATGTTTATATGCATCATCGAAAGGTACCTTCATCGTGTCATAGTTAATAAACTTCCACCATATGGCAGTTTCTTCTCTTAAATGTAGGATTATAAAATATTTCCAATTTGGTGACCCATTTATATCTTTTATGTAATCTCCAATACTAGGACTAACATATTTTCCTATAAAATACATCTTTTTTGTTATAACCCAAAAACAGAACTAAGGATTTTGAAGAAATAAATTACTTTTCAATGAAGTCCCTTTTGCGATTAATTTAAAATGACCATAACTTCTGCCATAATTATTTGATTGGCTATTATGACCACAACTATGAAATTTCATGGCCACTCTACATCTTCTATCATTGGTTTGATGGAAATCTAGGCACTCTATCAAAGGATATATAATCTACAATCCACGCAGTCGTCACTGAAAAAACCCTAAAATGACAAATTTAAATTAGAGATAACTCCACTTCTCAGACTCCAATTAGGATGTTTTTTTAACTTGGGAATAGTTTTTTAGAGGAACGTGTATCTACATCTAGTTCCTGCAAATTTTCCATAGAAAGTTTTATAAATTTATATGAATGCTACCATCATCTTTTTCCCATTAAAAATATGCAAAAGGGAAAATAAATTCCTCTACTTTGTTCCCAAGAAACAAGTCTTATACCACTTGTAGTAAACCTTGATAGATATACTTTCTTGTGAGTATTTATAGGAGTCTATGCCAACTACCCCTTATTATTACATTGTTTCCTATAACTACCTAGTGGGCCTATTTGATCTAGGTGGACATCATTGGCCACCCACCTCTTCCACTGACTCAACATGGTTCTCCATCATGTCCTAAACACATGGGGCCATTTTTAGGTCTTAAACGATGTTTTTGGCCATTCGAAGGCATGGCGTGGTTGTTACCTACTTAGGCCTTATTGATTTTCCTAGATTCAACCCTTGGTATGCTCTAATACTATGTTGAAATTTCTCCTACTGTTTATGGATAAATCCTCTCTGGACTCGTTAAACAAACATTGACAGACCCGTAAGTGCGGACACAAACCGATCTCCCTAGATCCACCTGGATCTAGAACAAAACAAGACAGAATAGGACGCTTTCCTTAAGTTTTAAATATTGAATTTACTAAGAGGCAAGAATAAGTAACATACCTTATAATCGCTTCCT
>ML810721.1:7538-18679 GCA_009831015.1 Picea engelmannii
ATTTATTTAATGGCGTCAGTTCCCGAAATGACCAATGAAGGAACCTCTGCTCTAGGGGAACCTTTTGTTTTTCCTTCTTATGGAAACATTGGTCCTCCTCACATCGCTACTTTGAGCCTTCCAGGTCTCACTATTGGATTATCTGTATGGTTGTTTTCAGCTCTGGTAATCCCGAATGCAGTTAGTGCTTCAGTCACAAGCACTTCCCCCCAAGAGCATCAACCTCATGTTGATCCTTCACCTTCTTCACCAGTAAGGTCTTCTTCTCTTTCTTCGCTTGTAATGTCGCCTTCCATTTCATCTTCTTCGTCAGGTGAAAGTTCTGCAGCTAGTAACCTGGTGAATAAGAATAAGAAGAGAAGGAAGAATAAGAAGAAGAAAATTAAGCAAGGATCCAAACTTCTGACCGTTGTCAAACATGTTGGAAAACAACCAGTTACTGTTAATCGTGTTGGGAGTGTTGATGATGTCAATATCACCCAAACAACCCGTAAGCCCAAGTACCCTTACAAGCTTTGTAAGGGTATCCATCTTCTTAAGGAATGCCCTGGTCTATCCAAGGTTATAGAAGAATGGTCTTCACATCCTCTCCAACCCACGTCTTTAGCCACTGAACAACATGTTGACAACCCCCCATCAACCAGTCATGATACAGTTGGGAATAAGAAAAGTAGAGTCAAGTTCCCATGTATGTTATGCAAAGGGAGTCATCTCACTCACCTTTGTTCTCGTATGGACGAAGCCTCAAAATTACTGGAAGACATGACCATTTCACAGTCTCAACTTCCAGCTGCTTACCGTAAGCTTTCTCTCAACCCTCCAATAGTTGATGGAATGATCACTCCGGTCCTTTCACTGGTCAATCTGGTTGATCATGTCATCAATCTAGTCATGTCCTTAGTTAAACCAATTGACAAAGTGGTTGATCCGATACCATCCTCGGTCAATCCCACTCTCCCCTCAAAGAGTGAAACTAAAGCGGTCGATCCGATCCCATCCTCAGTCGATCCCACTCTCCCGTTAGAGATTTTCACCCAAGTGGTCGATTCATTTCCATCTATCGACCCCATTCTCTCCTTGGAGAATGAAACTCAAGTGGTCGATCTGATCTCTCCATCGGTCGATCCTACTCTCCCACTAGAGAGTAAACCTAATACTGCCCATGTTTTTCTTGTTGATACAGAATCTACCATGCCGGTGGGTATTCATCCTTCTCCTGTGGAACCCCCTCCAAGTAGTGAGGCCATCCTTTTTAATTGGGGTGTGATAACTGGACCTCGTCTTCTCTCTTGCATTCCTTTCCATATTACAGTACAGTTTTGTGGTCAGGATGTTCCTCAAATGTTGATAGATGAAGGTTCATCCATTAGTATTTTTTCCTCTATTGCTTGGCAAGCTTTGGGTTGTCCTCCACTTGCGTCGGTTACGTAGAATCTGTTAGCTTTTAACATAAGAACTAGTCAACCTTTAGGGACCCTTCCTCAGTTTCTTGTAACTCTGGGAGGGAAAAATGTCTTTATCGATGTCATGGTAGTCCAAGACCCCTTGGATTTTGCTTTACTCCTTGGGAGAGATTATGTCTATGCCATGAAAGCTATTGTGTCCACTCCTTTTTGTGTGATATCTTTCCCTCACAATGGAAGAATTGTGACTATTGACTAACTTTCATTCATCAGTCCTGACTGGATTGCCTCCCTAAATGGTTCTTATATACAGATGGTATCGCCCCTGCCACAGGTCAATTATGTGGCGTTGTCTCCCATGGCTTCAACTTCTGATGACTTAGATCCAGTAGTTGACATGGTGATCTCTTCGATAGGTTTGTTAGAGCCTGATCTCTTTACTCCTATCACGACCCTCGACATGGTGTCCTTCCAGCGTGTGTTTCTTCCTTCCAACGAAGACCTCTTGGAAGCCATGACCGAGTTTTGTCCCTTGACATGGTCTCCTTCCAGAGCATTGTCCTCTTGGAATCCATGATCAAGAAGATTTTGAGGATAGTTTTTTCATCTCTGAGGCAACCTCGTTAAAAAATGAAACAAAGGTCTTTGAGCATGTTTTTTATTTTATTTCAAGCTCGTTAGAAAATGAAACCACTTACGAGGATAGTTTTTTTGTCTCTGTGGAAACCTCATTAAAAAAATGAAATAGAGGTTATGAGCATAGTTCTTGTTTCTATGTCAAGCTCGTTAAAAAATGAAATAGTTTTCCCCCTCTCTATTTGAGTGAAGTCCTTCGTCTAGTATTTGAAGATTCATTTCATTCTACTTTGCAATTGGATGAAACAAAGCTTGGGGGGCATTTGCCTCAGCCTCTGGACTTCATGCTGAAGTTGAGCCGCTAGTTTCTTAAGCTGGGGGACAAGTACCAACCATCCATGTGTCATGTGTTGGGAAGTCCAAGCATAGTTTTATATGGTTCAAGCTTGTGTAAACATGAAACCACTTACCTCAAGCATAGTTTCCTCTGGTTCAAGCTTGTGTAAAAATGAAACCAGGTCCAAGCATAGTTTTGTTTAGTTTTTAAGCTTGTGTAAAAATTAAAATATATCCCAAGCATAGTTTTTTTTTGTTTTAAAGCTTGCGTAAAAATGAAAAAAATCTCGAGCTTAGTCTTTGTTCTTTCTCATGCTCGTAAATACATGAGAATAAGTTATTGAGCTTAGTCTTTGTTCTTTCTCATGCTCGTAAATACGTGAGAATGCAACTGAGTATAATTTTATCACTTTTTCGGACTCGTAAAGGTTATACGGAAAAGGAATCCATTGGAGTTCCCTTTAATCTCTTTCAGACTCTCTAAACATGAAAAGATTGTCGAACGACCTTGTTCTTTTCACGCTCATTAAAGTATTTGAAGAAAACGTCTATTGAGCGATAGTTAATCTCTTTTTCGGTCTCATTAGACTACTTTATGAAAAAGGAACTGAGAGATTCCTCTTTTAAGTGTTTTTCCAGACTCTATAATCATGAAAACCCCCCGAGTTTTCTTTCTTTGGACTCGTAGAAAAAAACATCGAAAGGCCCATATGGGACCGAACTAATCCTTCTTAGGGTTTGTTAAACATACTCCGAGGGACTCGTCTGAAGGATGAGAATACATTACAAGTATATGTTATCCTCCTCAAGCTTGCGTAAAAATAAAGAGGTACTCGCCAGAAATGTTGGGGGAAAAATTTGGAAAGAAATGTATCTAAACCTGTATTCTGTGGAAGAGTCACTTTTGAACATGAAACCCTTTCAATCACCTTGTGTCTAGGTTGGAAAATCCACTTGTCTCCTGATCATACTCCTTTATAAGATTACAAATCGGTCTGTGATCCTTGTTGTTGAGTCAGTGTTTCCAAGACAATTGTCGTGTCGTCAATATGTTCAAAGAGAAGTTTAACCCGGAAAGCCTTCTATTGCGTCAGCCATTTCTGCAGTCTTTAAGCCTTCTATTGCATCAACCATCCCTGAGTCAGTCCTGAATCACTTGTTACTTTGATCTACATCAAATCTTTTTACTTGTTTCGTGCCATTGATGTGGGATACATTAAGGCCGTCCCGTGATGAGTCTTTTCCTGTCGACTTTAACTCATTATCTAGGAGTTAGACTTAGAAACCAATTGGTACCTTGGAACTTGCATGCCTCAGTGGTAGGTTTCCTTGCTTTCGACATTGGGTTTTCATTATTGACCCCTGATCGGGAGATTCTGTCGAGTGTTCGACTTCAACTCATTTATTCACATTCGTTGGATTGTACTAATGTACCTTGGGAGTCATTGACATTTATGGTGATTTCCCTCATACTTGTTAATGGTATACACTAATGACCGGTAATCAAGTGGTTTCTACCATGTTCGACTTCATCACATGTATTCACATGGTTAGATTCGTACTCTAGAGTGGTGGAGATAAAGACCCTGGATCTTTTTTTGACAGATTCAGGTTGCGTTGGAGTATATTCAGTGTACTATTACATAGATCCACATTGTATGTCTAGTGGCTATGTTCAAATTTGAGTCTTTAACACATAGATCCACAGTGTATTTTTGGTGGCTATGTTCAGATTTAAGTCATATTGGCATGGATCCATAGTGTATGTTTGGTGGACATGACTTGTCTTACTTGACATGGATCTTTGCATGTCGAAATTTATTCTCTGAGTCATTTTTATTCTAAGTATGGGAATGCCTACCTCAACGATGATATATTATTGTACTATATTTCCTTTTTTGTTGGCAGGTTTCTGATAGAATGTTCCTTGTTCCCTACACACATCGACAAAGTATTTCAGCTATCACTCTGTTCTAACTTCATACTTTGGGGAGCTCTCTGTTACACATTATTTTCATCATCCCTATGACCGTTAATGATGTAAACCTATCTGTTGCCTTCAAAGGGGTCAGTGGCCTGAGTTCCTGAAGAAGGAAGGCAAAAGAACTTTTCCTAAGAAAAGAGGGTGCATTCTCCTTTGTAAAAACCCCATAAAAAAGGAAGTTCGCAGGTTTCTATATAGGTAGGGTGCGAGAATGCATGATTCTCGCAGGTTGTACCATAGCTGGGCTGTGAGAGGTTCGCGGGTTTCTCTATAGGCAGGGTGTGAGAATGCTTACACGTGGGAAAAACGAGCATTTTCTCGAATCTTCTAGAAGGAGAAACTTCCATGGTGAGGTGGCATCTGAATGGTTTGGATCTTACTCGTTTTCATGATTTAGTGGGATCATACTAACCTCCTCACCTTATCCTCTTCAACTTATAAAAGGAGAGGAGCTCTCATGGAGAAAGTTAGCTTTGGTTAGCTTGGAGCTTTGGAGCTTGAGCTTGGCTAAGTTGTTTTTGGCTTGGGATTGTTAGTTTGGTTAGAGTGGCTTTGAGATTTTCTTTGTCAAGATAGATTGTGAATACTATCAGATCTGTGCTCTCAGAATTCTTGGAGTGAAAGTGTGTGGGGAACAAAGGGCAGTTGGAAGGGACCTTACGACATCAAGGCCATGGTTGTAATCTCTCTTTCACATTTAATATGATACAGTAATATGATTCGTTCCTATAAATCTTGTTGTGTTTTATTGTATGATTCCTTGATCACATACATAGGTTTATATTGAGTTTATGCTATTACTATCACTTTGGTTGGTTGTGTTCTTTTGTAGGTTCATCATTGTATGAGCATTGGAACGGAGCTAGGATGGCGATAGCGAGAGGAAGCGACATTTAAATGGTATGTCACTCATCCCTTTTTAGTTAGTAAATTCAATATCTAAAACTTAAGGAAAGCGTCATGTTCTAGTGTGTTTTGTTCTAGATCTAGGTGGATCTAGGGAGACCAGTTAGTGTCCACACCTACCGATTAGTCCGATAACAATAACATGGATAGAAATACCTTCCGATGCAGTTCATAGGATTGGCCAAATCTTAACATTGTGATGGTTGTGTACAAGACATCTCGAAAATATGTTTCATGTGTTTTAAGTTAGGTTTAAATAACCCCTTCTTGATCATAATGTACAATAGATATTATGTAACGACCCCTCCGTTACGACAACAATTAGCGATGAACGAAAGGTAATTTTTTTTTTTTTTTTTGCTTTAGGAAATTAACGTCAACACATAATTTGTAGTAGCGCATAATCAAATGAAATCATAATTAAAATAATTACAAGTGAATAATCATTGTAATCAATAACGACGCAACCAACACATCAACATCAATGATAATGACACCTTACCAACAATAAACATAAATGGCGATGCATTTCAGCCATGACAATCAAATGAAGTGATTTATAAACAATGATCGACCAGATACTGAATATTAAAATGACTACCCGCCCAACCTACCATGCAAGGTTAGTACCTCTAGGACACATAAGCAATGCTCAAGCCCAGGATTCATCTGATTGATTTTGTCCATTTAAGGTCTCAGGGATGGCGACTGTTCTGAGGAACAAGGAGTTGTATACATCCCACTAACACAACCAAGTTTAAAACCAATTAGCTCAATCAATAAACATCATTACTGTTCATGGCACAAGAGAAATTAATTGTTAAATCGATAATATCACGGCATAAGTTAAGGTGCAAGTGTAATCAACTTTATTTTATTTTCATGGCACGAGGGAAAACATCTATTTTATTTCAAGGTGCGCGATTAATCTATTACTTAATTCAACAATAAATAAACATTATTTTCAAAGTGTGCATGTGATATAATTACCAAATTAAGAATAAATCAACACCATTCAATGCGCACAATTAATATAATCACTTAATAAATCATACATCAACATTATTACAATGTGCATGAGTAATCTAAAAGTTTAATCATTTATGCATCATCATTGGTCCATAACGCAAAGAACACTAATTACTTAATCATCAGCATAATCCATGATGCAAGGGAAATCATCAATTTTATTTTCATGGTACAAAAATAAACAAATAATATAATCAGTCTCACGTCCTATTAATTTCATGGCGCAACAAATTCTATTACAAACATACATCACTTTATTCAATGGTGCAAGAGTAATTATCAATTTAATTCAAGGTGGAAAAGAAATCTAATCTATTAATTTCAGGGCACAAGAATCTAGTCACTCATCCATTTATTTCCACGTGCAAAGTAATCTAATCACATGAATTTCAGGGTGCAAAATAATAACTACAAATAAATCACACGTCAACTTTGTTTAAGGTGCGCAAGTAAATTTAATTACTAAATTAATCATGCATCCCCATTATTTCAAGGCTCCAAGAGATCCACCAATTTATTTTCATAAAAAGTGAAATCCTTAAGTAAATCAACTGTCTATTTTAAAAGTGATATATCTAGGTTAACATTATGAGGGTTCCAATGACCAATATATAATTGTTATTAACTAAACATCATTACATAGTTCCAATGATTTGACTTACCAAGAAGTGATTTAATGCTCCATTTATGAAATGCTATCAAAGTAAAGTCACATTAATGAGATGTTGAATCACGAAATGATTATGTGGCTATTGTTATTTCCATATTTAGAATAGGAACATAAACCATTGGAAATGATAGGCATTACCACCATAAAATTTCCATGGTAAAATTCCATTTTTTTTTATTTTAAAAAGAAAAAGATCAATATCATATCGAAAGGTAAGGATGGATTATCCATTGAAGGAACACTAATGCATGAAAGAGGAAAAACCCCTGGAAAACCACCATTCGAGGGATTAGGAGTAACGCTGCTCATATTTAAATAAAACACATAGGTGTCTAGATGAGTGAAGCATGGCGTTGCACATTCGTTGGGCAGTTTTCCTCACAGGAATTCACCGAGGATCCAAGGGGAAGTAAGCAGGTGAGTGCACAAGGAAAAATGCAGTCTAAAATTTCAACAAAACTCAAAGAATTCAAGATGAAAAGAGTTGGGAGAATGCACCAATGTCGGGTGAATTCCTCCAAGAAAAACACAGATAATTAACTTGCAAAATGTAGAGGATCATATTGCAAAAATGCAGAGGTTTCACCTTGTAAAAGTGCATCGAGAGTCATGGAAAAATGCAGTCCCTTTTAAGGATAAGCATAGAGATAAATCATGAAAAATAAAACGCAAAGACAGTCATGGAAAAACACACATGTGTTGGTTGAGTGAGTTTGATGGTTAAAAGAAGCATCGCAAGGAAATACTCTTTGGTTAACAACACAGAGGATTTTGTTGAATGAGTTGTTGGGTGAAAGAACAAAGGCAAGGAAAATTCCTTGGTCAAAAACACATAGATAAAAAGAGATAAAATCATTGGGTAAAATCACAGGTAATCGTTGGGTAAATGGTATAAAATTGTTGGGTAAATATGTAACCAAATGCAGAGATACAATTTGTGAAAACACATAGTTTTTCTGATTTTAAGCGTTGGGTAGTTTCTTTGATAAAAACGTAGAGAGACCAATTGCTGGGAAAATCATATGCAAGTTGATTTGTTCAAGGAAAAAGAAAGGCGTAGAGGTTTCGAGGCTCAGATACACCAAGGAATAGAATACAAATGCAAATCCTATGTTGACCAATCGTAAGCAAATCGAATTATGCGAGGAAAAAGAAAGGCGAGGAGAAATCCTAGCGATTTCCTTGGGTTATACAAGGAGAAGGAAGATACGAATGGAGGGCGATAACTGGTAGGTAACTGCCCCCATTTTCGACAACCATAGTGGATTCGTTGATTACATCCGTGGCTTAGATTGTAGATTGATGTTGGGTAAATCCATAATTTCAAACAAAAGCGTAAATTTAAATATCTTGAGATACAATTTCCAAAAACACTAAAGAACTGTCAACGATCAAGGATTGCGAAGATTGTATAGAAATTTAAAAGGACCAAAATAATTAAATTTCTGAAGAAAAAATGTACATCTTACTGAAATATAAATATCATAACCCATGTCAATTCAGCGAAATTTAAAATCATGCACATCTTAAATCTCAATACAATTACAATTCTCACTAAGTTACTATAGCCGATGATGAAGGTGAACTTGGAGAAGATATTCGACAAATGGTGCTCCTTCTGATCTCTCGCTTTTTAATCGATGATACTTCACCGATACCTCCCAACCAACGATAGGGGTACCTTTCTTCCCCCTTAGCCCCTTGAGCCACAAAGGGACAACACACACACACACAACCAAAGATCCTCTAGCTCTCAGTTCTCCTCGCAAGGTAGAGCCACCACTCTCTCTCAAGCTGGGTATCCCAACTCTCACAAGTAAAACCAATCAAAATTTCTAAGGATAACATTACTCATAAGCAATGCGATCCATTTCTCAAGTCAGTCATTTGTTTTATATCATTTTTACATAACTCATCCCCACTTTCACATTTAATTTTCTTTTTAATTAAAATAATTTAGAATTATCTCCCCCATACAGTTGTCACCCTTTTCCCAAATTGCACAATTAAATCCACATTTTAGTTTAATAAAAGTCAATTTCCCTCACCCATCCTAAAAGCGCTCCTAAAATCACTCCTAGTTGTCCCTTTATTTCCAATTAATGACCGACACCTTTCTAAAACTGAGTTGAGATAAAATAAGAATCTTCTCCTAGTTAGACTATTGTTAACTAGACTCTAGATTCCTTTCTATGCATATCCTTTCCTTTATCTTTATTCCAATTTTTACCTTAAATTCCAATTTGGTAATTACTTGCACAAATGTGTATTAAATCACTCTTTATATTTATTTTATCTTCCTTGACTCCTTAAATTGATCTATTTCATCCCCTCATTGTTTAATTTATAAAATTAGTTTTTGTCTTCTCACTAACTTAGACTTAGGCTTAATTAAATTTTTATTTGCAAAGGATTAGACCCTTAAGGATTATGATTAATAAATTCATTCTTTAATTAATTAATTTGGCATTGCTCAATATTTTACAAGGTTTAACATTCACTCAAAGTTTTCTAGACTCAAAGTTTTATAGGCCACCTAGATTCATTGACTCAATTTTTAAATTATATGACATGCCCTTCAAGACGCACTCCGTGCTCCAAGGGTGCCACTCGCCTTTGATTCAAATTTTTAATTACACGACGCGTCTTTCAAGACACAGTCTATGCTCCAAGGGTGCCACTCTCCTTTGACTGGTTTTGGTAGTTTTCCAACCCATGGAGTCAACACTCCATTCGAGTGACCTCGTGAGAGACTAAGGGATTCTAAAGAATAAGGACCCTACCTTATTTCACACCCCTTAGAAATCTTCGTGAGCAACTGTCTCAGTATGCCCTCATGACATTATGGATCTCTCGAACTAGGTAATCGTTAACCTACAATTTGAGGCACAATGAGAGTGCTAGTAGGCTGTGTCAGGGATGCTGCCACACCTCTCCCTCAATATATGGTTTCTTTGCATGGCCCCTTTACTCCTTATGTGATACATATTAGCAAGCAATCATCATCCTGCATCCATCAACGAAACACTATCAATGATCCATAAACAACATCATGATATAATTGATCATATGTCACATATGCATAAATGAAATACTAAAACCAATACAATCCACTCCCTGACTCAATCTAGATTCCAAGGAGGTCCATTCATGCCACCGACATCCTCAATCTGTCAAGTGTCCTACACACTCAGGGGAAACTTGTCAATAACATCTATCAATATATAGATATCAAAACAACATAAATCATAATCCATCAACATCATCATAAGAGTAAATAAGAGAAACAAACAACCATATACTAAAATCGGATCACTTGCATCCAAGTGTCCTCAAAGAATAGTCAATAACATGTGCTCACAAGAGAGGGATGTTACATATTATTCGGTCATTGGATGCAAAGTAGCATGAAGACTACCCTCTTTGATATTATTATGTTGGGGAACTGCTCGTCCTTCTTGAATAGGTTGTATCCAACACAATATTTGAGCGTCAAGGAGTCTTTTGCATAGAGGTTGTACAAAATATGCCCCACCAATACCATTAACAACACAATTTTTATCTACATTCGTGACCCCAACGTGTTCGACAACAAATACTTTGTAGATCTAGTGGAGAGGCATGTTTTCTTCACTTCTGATCACTCTCTCTTGTCCAAATCCAAGACCAAGAAGATTGTGCACAACTTCACCGCCAATCAGGCGTTGTTCTTTCAAAAATTAGGAGGGCCATCATAAATATGGGGCAACTAAGCGTGCTCACAAACAAGCTTCAGGGAAAGATTCACAAAAAACCTGCTTTGCTCCGAATCCCCCACATCATATTCATGGACACTTATAACTCCAATCGAAAATGATCAGATTCTCGACATGTAAATTCATCTTACAGGAATCGAAACTAAATTCAATTTTATCAAATGATACCCCAACACTAGTGTTCATAATACTAGCACATGATATCTTAATCTTATTATCCTTGTGAGATTATTTTTGCATTATAAATAGGTTAAGTTTTAGTGAGCCTAATGGTTAAGAACATGTATTTCCTCCTTGGATATCACAAGTTCAAATCCAAAGGGGGTAGGGTATGTAAAGTCGGTCAAATAGTTGTACAGAAAGGGGTTCCTTGTCCCACAAACAAATATGTCTCATAGACCAATTTTTTGGTGTCTAGTTTGACCGTGACCTTAAAATTAGATTATATATATATATATATATATATATATATATATATATAT
>ML810721.1:23182-45741 GCA_009831015.1 Picea engelmannii
GAGTAAATAAATATTGTAGGTGTTTGACATCTCAAAAGATGGATTCTAATAAGAAATTTCTCAGCTTGGCTTCTCCATTTATCCATTTGATCACAAGGAGGGAATACCCTAGGACTTGGAGATGAGTAATTCCCTTTTCAATAACAAGGATTAAAACCGATTTCAATGTTGTAAGCTCGCTCTGATTTTTTTTTGAATGACCAATGCTAGATTTGAAGTTGAGGGTATGGTTTTGTGAAATAAATATTAGTCCAGTTGCTCCTTCATTGGGTGGAGCCCCTTGGGATTCTCCATCAAAAAACTCCAATAGATATTGAGTGTAACCAAGTTATAATTATGTGCAACTAATGAGAATTGGGGGAAATCTTTTATGATGTTCAAACTTTGTGAAACACACTTTAAAAGCAACATGTCCTTCTTTTCAAATATTTTTCATTTCTATCCATGTAGAAAACACCTATGAATGAAATAATAAATGTTTCACTTTCAATTACTATATATATATATATATAATGTTGACAAAAAAAATATTTTACTTAATTTGGACATTGAAACATTTTATTTAAATGGTTGATATTGAAATATGTATTTGTTATTAATATTTTTTTAAATGGTACAATGTCAAATCCATGTTGAAAGAAATAATATTAAAACTTATTTCATTATAATAACTTTGTGATTGGAATGCTCATAATTATATAATAATGTAATTATGTTAAAATATATTCTTTTCTAAGAAATAATATTAAAACTTATTTTATTCCAATAACATTGTGATTGAGATGATTGTAATTATAAATTATTATATATATTATGTTAGAAGGTATGTCAATACAATTATTAACTTACAAATTGTATCTAGAGTAGTTTATTTTTCTTTGTGACTTGGAAGCCAACCAAGATCATACTCCTGTTACACGAGGTAGATTATGAAATTTACTACTATAACTTCCATGTGTGTCCATGATGCCCCTTATGTGGCACATAAGTTAATCCATGATTTCAAAATGATGATTTCACTTAATAGAGTGTCAGCACACTCCATCATGGACTGCCCTACACCCAGGGAGCTATATGTAGAGTATTTTTAATAATTTCATCATTCTAATTTTATTTTATAGTCTATTTAAAATTATAGAAACAAATATTTTATTTTTTGGGGTGGAAAATTTTGAGGGATTGGCTTCCAGGGCCCATGACCCATTTTAGGGGCATGCCCCAAGTTTTTGATTTTGAGTCTAGAACCTTCAAGTCATGAAATGGTGTTGTTAGGATAAAAAAATTGCAAACATATCTTATCCTATTGAAATTGTTATACACATGAAGATATTTGCAAAGGTGAGAATTAAATCACCTCAATCTAAGTTCATATGCAAAAGTTATGCCTCCCACAAGTTGACCTACCATGATGACAACCATGGTACTAAGTGGATTCCATGAAAACCCCCATTACTCACACATGGGGAAAGACACATTTAGACTTTGAAGAATATTCTAGAGGGTCCAAAACCCTAACACTAATTGAAGTTTGAGACATAAAAAAAACCTAATACTAACCCTAGATTACTATCAAACTATGTTAAATATTAAGCCACTAGGAAGAGAAGGAGTTCCATTCTTTTAGTATTGTTATTATTCCTTGGTTGAGAAGAGAATATAGGATTGAGATATTGAAGCATAACAATGGATATAGGAGATTTTGTAGCGTCCGTTCAAGTCACAATGTGCCTGGCAATAGTAAGTGCCCTTTTCTTTTCTTTATACTTGCATTTCACAAAAGAGAGTAACATAGGCCTCACCTTCTGGTTAGATTTTCTTCTATAGTGGGTTTCCCAAATCACATATTACATTCATTTGTGTGGATAGTGAGGTCATTTGCTTATTCTTTTCATTTTGAATTAAGTTATTTCCTTAAATTTAAACACTAAGATAGTGAAAATAAATTTGAAAACTAAGATAATAAACTTATGATAAATTTTGTTAAAATACTTTTCAACTTGATTATAAATAACCCTAACAAACATCCTTTAATTATTTTTCTATTTATATTCACTAAAATATATATAACGAACAAAAAAACTGGTTTAAATGAAAATTTAGCCACAAAAGTAGTTACAAATTACACTTCAGATGCTTAATGGGTCTTTACTCATTGTACACATAGAAAGTATTAATCCCACCAAGGAGAGCACAAAATGTAACAACATAGAATCAGGGTAAATTATATATATATATATATATCTCAGTTTTAATATTTATATATAAAATATATAAAATATATTTATAATGATAATATTCATTAAAAATTTCAAGTTTAAATAGTAAATTGTATGCTTTTAATTGAATATTTACTATACTATATTTTCAATTTAAAATAATTCAATTTAAAATAATTGTTTAAGATATTATACTTTTTTTTTTTTGTAAATAAAAAGGGTAGGACCTGTTAGATTACTTTAGCCAAAATGTACAAAATGGAAGAGCTGCTAGGGATGCCATTTGTCCCGCCTACATAGGAAACCGGGACAACTGGACACCCCCTGCTAAATGTCACCATGTTCTCAAAATATCCAAGTTTTTCCCTGCCACGCCCCGCCCGGAGGAAACCAGGACGCACAGGGTTGCACAAGCAACTAAATATCATAAGTTTTCTAGCCAAACTATAAGCTAGAAGGCTCAAAGCCATACTAATAACTAGATAAGAAAACATAACTAAGTCGAAGCTGCTAGTAACCTGCTATCCATCGCATTTGAGCTGGTCCTCTGTGATCTTCCATCCGGCTGGGAAGGCGTATGCGCGCGCGCAGGTGGGGCATTGGCGCCTCGGATGTGTCCGGGAGTGAGCTGCAAAGTACATGTCCATTCGCTGTTCTATCCTTGCGTGCCGAAAGTTGTGATCTCCCATCAGGCTTCTAATCTCAAAGATGAGACTGAGACAGTCCCAATTGGTTGAGGGTTCCTGGCTCTGGCCGCCACCTTCATTGGGATCCTTGTCGTGGCTCTTTGGCATTTCTTTCTCCTCCTCTTGGGGTGGGTCGGGGGGTATCTCCTCCTCTATATAGCACGGCGGAGGTAGTTCTTCGGAGCTTCCCACTTGAGGGACTGTTTTATCACCACCGGATACGGGCCAACTAACCTGGTTAAAATCTGAAGGCGGATGCCAATTTTCAGGTACTGTGAACAACAGATGTTCCAGAATGCTCTCTGGTATGCCTCCTTCAGGGATCTCCTCGACCACATACGCCATGGGCGGTGTTCGCGGCCGCGCTTTCCTCCGTCGAGTGGCCATGGCGAGGGCTGCCTCGAATTTCTGTTTTCTCTTTCTCCTAGATTTCGCTGCGTACCATGCCGCTCCTCTTCGTGGTGTTCCGCGTAGTCATGGCATGGTGCAGGTCTGATAGAATTGCCAAATGCTCGTGTTGTTCCCTTTCGATCTGGTGAAGCTATGATATGTTTCTTGCGCCTTCGAGTTCACAGAGAGGCGGCAGTGATAATGCTGTTCTGCAAGAGCGGGAGCTACCCAGAACAAATGGTGCTTCGCTCCAACACTCCAAGCGATGAGAAATAGCATGAACCGAGCCTTCATGTCTATATTGGCCGCTGTAATTGTGCTGTCCAGTCTGGTACGAGTCCCTCAAGCGAGAGGCCTCGTCTGGTTAATGCGAACGCGAGGATACATGGTGAAAATGAATGGTGAGGGGACGCCGACCGGTAGTTAAATTAATGAGGATGTCCCGGCTGGCTCCCGCGTGGCTCCCCTTCCCGACGTGTCACCCCATCCGGGGCGTTTAAGATATTATACTTAGCTATATTATTTAAATCCTTAAAAAATACCATAACTTTAATAATAATGATAACCTTTATTATTACTTTAATAATAATAATAACCTTTATAATAATAATAGTTTTTTATATTACTTTAATAATTAATCAAATAAACATTTAAGTTAAACCTTTATTTATTCCGGATTAACCTTTATTTATCTGATTCCGGATTCCCTTTGTTAAACTCATCTCGTCTAGTCTAGATAAAATAAAATCAATGATGGTGAAAACACTTAATCCAACAATGGGCAGCTTAGCTGGAACCCTAAAATTTATTGGAGTTATATTTCTGGATTCTTAGAATGTAAACCAAGAAAATAAACCATACCTATTTATATTTTCAACCTAGATATAGATTCAAATGCGAGGACTAGGATTTCCACGACAGTCGTATTCTTTATTTAACCTAAGAACACGGATATATATTATTAAGGACATGTTTTCTTCGTTATATGTTTGGTGTGTTACTGAAAAATTTCTCATTATTAGGGTAATTAACGAAAATTACATTGACTGCTTTCCAAGATGGAAACGAAATCACCACTCCAAAACTACAAGATAGTTTGGTCGGTAATACATGATAGACTTTATAATGTTATACATTGACAATTCTAAGAAAATGCTTCAATATTTCTGCTCTCCTACTCTAACAGCTTTTACAAAGTAGATAGGCAAGTAAATATAGGTAATACTCTGATCAAAATATACCAAAAAAAACTAAGTACTATATCTTTGATTTCCTTTAAAATAGATATAGATGGTGTATCGGCCCCACATGACCATCTTTTCACTAATGGAAAGTTAGTTTCCCCTTTTTCTCTCGTAGAGCACTCTTGGAAAAAAAATCAACCTCCAAATTTAATTCTAGTAAATGTGAGTGAAGTTTATCTGAGTAAAACCTTTGATAAGTTCGAAGATTCTGTCTTTCCAGCATTCTAGGGCAATGACTTGTAACTTGCCTTTGTTGTTTAGCCAATATATAATAATTCTGGAGTTGCCCAAAACTTGTAGATCTAGTATGTGAAGTCTGGTAGCCAGGGTGAGTGTGGCCCAGGCACTAAGTAATTCAACTTTGGAATTTGTGCCCGCTCCACAGTTGCAAGTCCCTTTAATTATGGTGTGGTCTGTGTACTTGATTAGACCTCTAGCTACACACTGATGACCAAAGTTTTGTGAGGCACCATCAAACCGGGCAGTAGTCCTACCTTGAAGATAGGTAGGCTGTAAAAATATCAGAGTAGGATCTTTTTTTGTCTTATTACCCTCCAGACCACCCAGAGTCTTGTAATAGATAACATTGGTAGAAGGTGGTAGTTGATCGAACATATTCTTGTTGCACACCAACCATATGTGCCAATTGACCAGAGCAGGAAGATGTGGTTATAGTGACTCCTCCTTTGTCCAGTCTTCCAAACAATTCTTTAGATAGGAACCTGTCCAAGTAGTCCTGAGCTTCAGAGCAATGAAGAGTCTACTCCAAACTTGTTGTGTGAAAGTACTTTTAATAAATAGATGTGTTACAGATTCAGAGTCCAAACGAAAAAGATGACAAATGTTTGGTCCCTCCCAACCATAATGTTGTATGTTGTCCCAGGTCAAAATTTTGTCGGTTGCTTCTAACCAAGTGAAAAGTTTGATTTTTAATGAAATATTCCAATGCCAGAGATGCTTCCTCCAGCCAGTACACTTTAGGTTCCAAATGGTAGAGGCAATAGCCTCATATAAATTCTTTACAAAAATGTTTCTAGAACTATCACCCCTGTTCTAGAGCAGCTCATCGTCCTGGTCCCGAAGTTGTATCCCCGCTCCAAGTAGTGCTCTATAGAATCATTTCCATTCTAATGCCAAATTCCCCAAAAGGCCAAGGTCTAAGCAATCCAACTTCCACCGAATACTAAGAGACCCTTGGTCTATAGATCCCTTGGCCTAGAAAATGTAGAAAATGTGTTAACGATGTAATACAGTGAGGAGATCCTAAGACAAATATGTTGTAGAACCCAATACCAAAATGGCATCCTGACCCACATGAATTGTGTGGCCCGATCTAGGTTTACAACATAACCAATGTTGGATGATATGTAAGAATTTCAGAAGTGATTTCCATATCAGGGAAGCATTAGATGGACTGGTAAATGTTTTTCTGAGCCAGCTCATAACATAACTATGTGGTAGGTATTTTCCAATAATAACCTGATGTCATAACCCGTCTTGTGTCAGCACACGCCAAAGTGTATTGGACACCAGGGATTTATTGAAGAGAAAGATGTTTCTCAACCCCCAAACACCCACCAGTTTTGATTTAGCAATAGAATCCCAACTGCAAAGATGTAGATGCTTTTTTTCACTGCCTCCCGACCAGAGAAATGCGAAGATCAATGATCCATAATCGAATCTAGGAGCTTGAAGGGGCTCATAAAGACCTAAAAATAAAATTTATTATAATGGCTTCAAAAAGGACGTGTGTGTAGGCCTCATCGATACAAACCAAACGCAACTTGAACGGGCTCAAACAAATGTCGTATGCTCAAGTTATGGTATTCTATTCGTTTTGCCAAACATGCAAAAACAATGTTGATTGTACAGGTCGTACGACTATATAGATGGCATGGCAGACATAATTGACAACTTCTGGGGGTGACATGTGTTAGGTTGACTAGATGTACGGAAGCTAACGTGGATAGGTACAGGTGGAGAAACCAGGGAGTGACACGTGTCACCACTGCAAGGGTTACACGTGGCACGCTCGTACGATGACACATGGCACATCCTACACCAACACATGGCATGTCCATACAACATCATGTGGAAGGGTACGAAGCTGACAGGAAGACGTGGTCCATTCACATCCTGACAGGTGGGAGATTTTTTGGCAAATGGCATAGTGCCACGTGGCCCAGACATGGGCTACCATGTGGCACCCAGGAATTGGCTGAGTTTATTGGAAAACATTGTTGGTTATGGGATTTGAACCATGGATCTACCCAGGGTGCCAAGCTCTTGCGTAGGCTGAGATACCAGCCCACCTACTAGGTGTTTTTTAACACCTTATAGAATAATTTTTATTTGAGTTGGATGTTTTGTTATTTTCGGGCTACCCACCAACCCTCTACGTAAAATCCTCCAACGATTGTGCTAACATGACCTCCTCCCTTGGTATTTGGAAAACATGTGGTGGAATAGCCCTCGGTTTCGGGGCTGCAGTTTTGACACCCCATGCGACTATACCCGATGTTATATGCTCAACACTATACTCCAAAAGCGGGGGCCACAGAATAGGGTTCATTCGATTCCATAATACCCGGTGTGGTGACCAATAGTTGGGCGTACAGTTCAAGTTTGGTCCTATCACATATGTGCATATGACCAGTGCTACCAGAGATGAGGGCCAACATGCAACCCCTAGGGGGCTGACGCTTATCCATATGTCACCATATGACCATGCAGAGAGGGCGCGTACCTAGGATTGGGGGCTTATCCCCAATAATACTGCAAAAGTGGTTTTTCAACTATAGTATAGTGATTTTTTATTGATTCTTGGCCTGTTATTGGAGATTTTTGGTCAATATTGGGGGATATTGGGCCCTTTTTGAGGCCAGATATTGGGAAGAAGTTGGGAGATGGTTACCAACTTTATATATATATAAACCAGACCTTCTTAAGGCCATGAAGGGAGATTCAAAGCAGGTTTAGGCTTAAGATTTTTCAAGCCAAATCCATTTTTATGCAGGGAATCTTTGGAGGAGCGCACCTTTGTAGGCCATTTATGGGAGCTCTGGTAATACGATTTGAGTGTCGTTTCTTCTGTTAGGTTCTAGAGATATGGTAGAAAAAGACCAGATCATTTTTGTAACCTTTTGGCACTGATGTGATGTACTTATTGATATTTGAACATAAATAAGAAAGCCTCACCCACTGAGACAAAGGCCCGGGCCCATAGACATAGGCGAGATTGTCGAACTCCGTTATCACATTGGTGTTATAGTTTGATATTTTTTTATGTTTCATTTCATTTATGTACATGTTCATATGGCTTCTATATTTCTTCTATAATTATTCCTCTTTCTTTAAGCTTCATAATTGGTTAATCAACACATGCTTAATAACTCAACCACAGTCGTGTAAAAAATCTTTTCAGATCAACCAATTAATGAATCCTATTTAAAATAGTTGTTGGAATAGAAACCAATGCCATCCAATAAACTGCCTAGCTCTCTAAGACAAATTTAATCATAACAGATCTCCCTCTGAGCGATAGCCACCTGTTGCACCAATGCCCATTTTTTTTTCAAATTTAATGAGTAACCATATTTAATTCGCCACTTTATAACAATCTGGTTTGAGGAAAAAACCAAGATATCTCAGGCCAACCAAGGTCTCCATAAAGTTGTACAAGAAGATGTTCTTGAAAGAATCTAAGTCCACCTTTGAAATCCTAGAGTATTGAAAAGTAGATTTTGTCACATTGATCGGGAGCCCCGAAGCTCGACAATTGTTTTTGAGAATGGAGTCTATCTCCTTCCATTCTTGTAAGTTAGTTCTGGTCGCTATTAGAACATCATCAATGAAAAAAATGCGAACAATGTTAACCTTCCTTGAAACCTTAATACATGTAATCCTCCCTTCGTGTTGACTATTTTTGAGCAGAATTCTTAGATCTTCCATTGCTAAGATGAACAGTAAGGGCGATAGCGGGAAACCCTGCCTCAGACCTCTTTCATTTTGGAAGAACTGGGTTGCCTCCCCATTAAACAGAAACACTATAGACGCACTAGTGATGCAACCCATAATCACTTTATTAAATGAATACCAAAACCAGATTGTAGAATTAATCTCAAATAGTCCCAGAATACAATCAAAGGATTTTTTGAGATCTAGATTTAGTATAAGTGCATGTACCTTTTTCAGTTTAATGTTGTGTACAACTTCTTGTGCAATACCAATGGCATCAAGAATCTGTTTCCCTTTAAAGAAACCCAACTGTTCTCTAGATATAATTCTAGATATATATGGTTTGACCCTATTAGATAGAATTTTTGTAATATTTCTATAACAAAGGTTGCACAATGATATAGGCATGTAGTCTCCTAGAGAAGTAAGATGGTTTGTTTTTGGAATGAGTGTCAAGAAAGTAGAGTTTAAATCTTGGTTAACCCCGCCTCTGATCTTGGAGTCTTCAACCAAATCTCACAGGTCATCACCAACAAGCTCAAAGAAGTGTAGATAAAACTCAATAGTCCATCCATCGGGTCCAGGGCTTTTGTCCCTTTTGAAAGAATTAAGTACATTCCAAATCTCCTCTTTTGTACAGGCTCTAGAAAGTTGGTCAACTTCCACATCACTGACAAGTCTAGGAAAATGTCTAATGATGTTTGCTTGGTCATAATAATTTGTAAGTCCCATATCACTGTATGAATTTTTGAAGTAACAGTGGGCCTCTGAAATGAGATTGTCTTGTCCCAAGATAATGACATATGAATCAGTCTTTAATTCCCAAATATGCTTGTGGTTTCTCCTGTAACTTGCAAAGTGATGAATTTTTTTATTACTTTGATCCCCACACTTATTCCAGATTGCTTTGCTCTTCTGTCACCAATGTTCTTCCTCAGCTAGTAGGATCCTGTTCCTCTCCTCCTCTAATGTCTTTAACTTGCGTTCTAGTTCGGGTGACCTAGTCCCTATAGTTGGTGTGTTACTTGTCACATGGTAGCATTCATTATTTCATAATACAATTATCCATGGGTCGATAAAATAGAAGCTAATTTTTATATTTTAAACTCTTATTATAGGGTGTCCCTCTTACCATTCTTCATGTTATAATACTAGTGATTTTGTTAATTCACCTTGGAAATGAAGAAATCATGGATGATTTTAAGGATGGAAGTTTATTTTAAAATGTACAAACCTTGGCGAATCTTACTAATTCTTTATATGCCAACTATAAAATGTTGGCAATATTTTTTGTAAAAATATTCAAATTTCTAAGGATTTTATATAGTTTGTATAAAATTTTGACCATTTTTAAGGTAAAACAATTTTATCCTTTAGAATTTGGGCGAATCATTTTTAGAATAGCGAATTCTTTTTTGGGAAAAAAACATGGAAATTTAGCCCATGAGTGAAATTTAGCCCCTAAAATCATCCCTCGAAGAAATTGAAGTGATAGGACAAATCAAGAGTTCCACAATACCAACATTTTACTAGAACATGTTTATAAAAAATATAAATTTGTTGGAAAATGATTAAATTCATAATTTTGCAAGTATTTAAAATGATATATTTTTTTGTGGAGGATTCTTCAGCTATTTTTGAAAATGAGTATCAAAATCGTTGTTAAAAGGAGGAATGGTTGTAACCATAGAAAAAGAGAGAAGGTGAAGAGTCACCCTGATTTATTATAAAACAAGACTCTTTCTTTAGTTAATGTGATGGGGGTGAAAATTGTAAAGAAGAGAAATCACGAAGGGAGCAAAACTAGACCAAAAGGGTGCAACAAGATTGCAAATGGTGCAACTAGACCACATAATCACATTGAGGAAGGTAAAACCAAATCAAAAATTTGATGAAACCATTTTGTAGTGTGCAACCATATATTTGAGGGTGCAACCAAATTCCAGAAGTGTGTAATATAATCGAAAAGGAATGGTAACCAATTTGTAGAGGTAGTAGATTGCAAAGGTAACAAAACCATATTGCAATTTGGTATTGCAACCTCATCGATAAGGAGCACAACCAGATCATCTTATTTCTCTTATTTCTTAACTAATATCTGCGTAGTTAAGAGGTGGTCATGTATGCCTTCCTTACATTGAAAAATGAGTGTGTTAACAAGTCCAAATGGCATGTCAAGCAGGTAAGGGAAAATTCCCAATGATAAGTCCCAATTAGACTTGCTTTCGTTTGGGATGGAAAATTCAGATTATTATGTGGGTTTGGTTGTTGCTAAGAATCAAAATAAAAAGAAGAATACAAGTAAATCATCCCGCAAAATAATTCTTATTAATCCTAAATCTAATCTAATAAAAACAAATAAAAACTATTTGTTCTATCTATTTGTAAATTATCCTGTATGAACAATTCTAATAAGATAGATATAATATAAAATTGTATTACTGTTTACATAAAGAGTTCATGAAAAACATAAATATGTTAAAGCAATAAAGCTATATATATAAATCACAAATAGTTGTAAATTACACGTGCAACATCAACAGTATATCTATTAGTAATCACAAATGTCAAATAATTCAAACAATACTTACATAAATAGTTCATGTTACATAATATTTAAGAAACCTTAAAATTCAATTGCACATGTAGAGTAGTCTCATATACAAATTAACACCGTCCATAGTTACAAAAATTTTACTTTCGCTCTTCATTCATGAGATAATAGCATCACCATCAAACAATGGGAAAACATCTCTCTTTCATTAAATGGCATTCTTTTTATAAAACAACTAAGAAGGTTTACATTCTTTAAGAAGGTTTACATTCTTTAATTGCACATAGTTACATCTCTTTGATTTATTTATTTTTCAGTTCATACAATTCAAATTTCCCGTACATCTTCATTAATGAATATATAAACATTAGGAATTGAATTTAATAAGACTTTTAAGTCATCATATTCTCTCTGTAGGAATTCCACGAGTCATAGTTATTGGGAATATCTTTGACGTTTCTTAGTCATATCCTCGTCTTTTCTTGAATTTCTTTTGATGTTTATACTCTTAACCAAGAAACAAGGATCCTACCAACACAATTTTTTTTACTATAACTTTCTAATGAGCCATCTCATGCCCAATTTAACAACCCAAAACTTGAGATATGAGTTACAGAACAATTCACGGTCCATCTCCATTCAAATTCGTGCCTCCATTTTTTATTGAATTTTTTGGGCATTTATGTTGCTGATATAGCTCAAATTATTCTTCTAAATGTTATTATCCTCGTTACCTTTTGAACAAGCCCTTCGTGGACTTATTTGGCCTCTGAAACATGAGTTGTGGCTTGTTGAAGTTGGTGCTCAATAACTGTCGATCTGACCATGGGTTTAATCTGGACAATTGATTTTGTGCTCTAAATTATTTATCCCACGGGCATTGTAGGGAGTGATTTTTAGTAGTTTATATTGTTTCCCAATCCCTTAGCAGTGTGTGTATGGAGTTAGGTTGTTGGGCTCGTTAAGCTGTCTGAAATAAAAGGCTCGTGGTAATATTTCTTAAAGTAAATCCTTTACGGGAGAGATATCTCGATAGGTTCGTGGGTTGGTGAGAGTATGAGAGTATGGTAACATGTTCTGAAATTAAGTCTCAATTCAAATCATGTGGGAAGGTGAAGTATGATAGGTTTGCGGGATGATCTCCATGGGCGGGTAAAGTCTCACGGGTAAATGTCCAAGCTAAAAAATCATGAAGAAAAATTTTGAACGTAGTGAGAGCCCGATAATGGGACGCTGATAAGCTCACGAGCTTTGGTAGGGTTGCAGAGTGCCAATGTAAAATGATATCTAGATGGTGAAGCCCAAGTACTAAGGCCCAGGTACCCAAAAAAACAAATAACAAACTGAAAAAGAATAAAATAAAATTATGAACAAAAATTGAAGAAAAAGACAGAAATAAAATAATAAAAATAAAAAATAAAATATCTCGACTTAAGTATAAATGACAACATACATATTTGGGACATTGGAATTAGGAAAAAAATAAATAAAAATTAACTAAATTAAGTATAAATGACAACATACATATTTGGGACATTGGAATTAGGAAAAAAAAAATAAAAAATTAACTAAATTAAGAAAAAAAAAATACAAATAAAAATGAACTAAATATAAATATCCCCAAATTATTAAAATATTAAAATTAGGGTTTTCAAAAAAATGCGTGATAAGTAAGTCAATCTCCTGAAATGTAAAAAATAATTTTCACATGTAATTCTTAGAAGTATTTCCTGGGATAATAAAATAAAATATATACCCCAAGGTGTATGATGATATAGTTTCAATTTAGATAGTTTTAGATATAGTCAGTATGTTGATAAAGTCATAATGTGGAAAGTTCTAGATATAGTATATTATTAAATAAAATAAATAATAATAAAATATACATGGGAAGTGGGAAATGGGAAAATTTGAAACCATGTTTGGATTTGGAAAATCATAGGTAAAATAAAATAAAAATAAAATAGGAATAAAATAATGAAAAAGAAATATAAAAATAATATAAATGAAATTATACAAGTTCATATATACAAAATAAATTACAGACATGGTTAGGGAAAATTTAATCTTGGTTTCACATGGGTCAAGGTTCCATTACCAGTCAAAGTTTCATAGGTTAGGGTTCATCACCTAGAGATCAAAATATGAAACAAAGCATATCATGCAAACTCTCAATATCCAGATTTCTAGATGTCTGAGATTCACATAAACTGCATGCCTTTGGAACAATTATGGATGTCCAAATTCCACATTATATAGGATAGGTTAGCCTGACACATAGGGAGTCATGTAGAATAATAAAAGATAATTGGAAGCCTGGAAGACACGTCATATGACATGTTAGATGACACATAACATTCTACATCAAATGCCACACAAGGTCTAGAGAAGGTAAGGCTATGAGAACATTATTTGAATTATACACAAGTTGTCAAGTCAAGGATCGTCACAATTAAATAAAGACCCCACCAACCAGGGTCAGACATGTTGCATGCAACTGGAGGGTGATAGGATGACACCTCATACAAGTCGTCACATGTTAACGCAACATAAGGTGACCCATGGGATGAAAGGGAGTTTGATGATAGTCTGGCATGCTGAAAAGTCAATTTGCTAAAGGGAAGCCTAATAGGGCTTCAAGATTTGGATTTCAGAGAATGCAAATAGATGTCCCATGGTCACCCCGATGGGTAAACCAGAGAATTTAATATCCATAAGGTAATTATGATGTCTCACTGTCTGATAGTCGAATCTTGAAATGGGTAAAGGTTCCACTCGGAATCAAGGTTTGAGTAAAATGGTGAAATACAATAAAATTTGGATTTGGGACAATCATGAATTAAATAGGAAATGTACATGGTGATAAAGCCAAATTCATATTAGGCTTCATGACAAATGAGACTTAACTATGAACGTCGGCTTCAATGATAATAAAAATCTGATAAGAGAGAAGTTTGGTCAAGAAGAAGAAGATTAAGGAATTCTTATTTTCATTTCAGAGCTAAAGTAGTTAGATAAATAAAAATGTCTTTTCCCATGATACACTTGATATTTGCTTCTTTTTCATTAATTGGAATCCCTTCTCTTGAGTTCCCTTTGTGTTCGGTGAAACAATGCACATGATATTCGTTTTTGTCTTTACTCTTTGAGGACTTGGAATAGCATAAGTATTTGATAAATAACATAAACCTTGTTGATGCAACCATAGAAAGAATATATTTTCTAGGTAATGAATAAAATACCGATTAATACATTATAAATGTTATATTCTTTCCCCTTGCGAGTAACAAGTATATGAAAAAGAACTAGGTTCATCTTAAAACGAGGAAATGAAAAGGAGGAATTCCTTAGAAGAAATCATCTAAGATCTTGGATTATTATGAACAATAAGCGACTGTAAAAAAAATTCCATGAAAGATGCATGTACTTAATCTCAAACTCTTAAAAACAATCGAATATCTTGTAGTTCTAGTTATGGATGTTAAACTAATGGATCTGATTAACATGTGAGATCTTTAGCATGAATAAGAGGATAGTATGTACAAGACGTATATTAACAACATGCTATGTATTCAAGTCAACCATTCACTTCTGCATGATGTAGGGAAATGATATCACAAGATGATGCACAAGGAAACACCAAATCCTTAAAATAAAATTCTCTTCAAGTCATAAAACATAGCATCAAAACCTTACAATTAGATAGGATCGGAAAACAACTTTAAATACATCAAAATCAATTAATGCAAAAGGTTCAAAAGGAAACCTGTCAATCTCATTGTATAAGGATTAAATAAGTACCATCAATCAAAGGTATAATGAAAAATATTTGAAATTACAAGATCAAAGAGAATATGGGTTATGCCAAACCTCCTTAAAGGTAAGCAATCAATATAGATCTAAAAGCCCTAACCTCCTCAAGGTGGATAAATAATATTTAGTAGGATTATAGTAGTAGTGTATTAGGCATTAGAATTCAAACTCAGTAGTGGGATCCTTTACTTTTCCTTATAAAAATAAAAATGAAAGGGGGGTTGGTTGTGGCCACAACATAGTGCAATCATTGCAAACTTATTTTAGAGTGAGGTGGGCAAGAGAATCTATTTTTTTTTCTTGTACACTTTTATCAAATGTATTGAAGGATTGAAAAGGATTTCAACTTTTTTTTGGATCTCTTTTTGAAGAATTTGTTTTGAGGATTGAATACAAGGAGAGGTTGATTCATAACCAATTTATGTGATTGTACATTTTTGTCCATTATTTACATTTTACAAATTCATGAAATTATTGTTGGGTATGTGTTATATTTTTTTCATGACCAACCCCATGTGCTACGTTTCACCACACATGTGGGCGGGTCATAGGGGGGTTGGAGGGGGTCGAAGCCTCCAAATTATTTTTGGGTGGTTTTTTGCGTCCATTTTTTGCATTTTTTTGGCACGTGGTTTTCGTTCATGGTTTTTTAATTTTGGTAAAGGAATTAGGGTTGTTAACTTATTCGGTTCAATGAATTAGGGGTTTTGGATGCCACGGGACCATATATATATATATATATATATATATATATATATATGTATGTATGTATGTATGTATGTATGTATGTATGTATGTATGTATGTATGTATGTATGTATGTATGTATGTATGTATGTATGTACACACACACGCACACACACATATAAAATTGTAAACAATGAAGATGATGATGAATAAATAATTAGAGTTGTGTCCCTAAACATGTTGATAGTTTTCCCAGTTTGGGTTTCCAGGGTAAAATCTCTGTGTAATGTGTGAGTGTGTGTGTCATTGTATACTTTCTGTTTTTATTAAGAATCCATTTTCACTAATTAATTGTACAAGTTCAAAATCTACATTTGGTATGAGAGAAAGTTCAAAATTTACGTGGTTTTCGCTGATAGTTTTCTAATTTTGGTTAAGGAATTAGGGTTGTTTCCTTATTTTGGTCAATGGATTAGGGGTTTTGGATGCCATGAGATCATATATATATATGTGTGCACACACACACACACACACACACGCACACACACACACACACACACACACACACACATATATATATATATATAATTGTAAACAATTAATATGATGATGAATACATAATTAGAGTTGTGTCTTTGAACTTGTTGCTAGTTTTCCTAGTTTGAGTTTCCAGGTTAAAATCTTTGTGTAATGTGTGTGTGTGTGTGTGTGTTTGTGTGTGTGTGTTCCATTGTATATTTTCTGTTTTACCTAAGAATCCATTTGCACTAATTAATTGTACAAGTTCAAAATCTACATTTGGTATGAGAGAAGTTATTGTCTTAAGGGGGATTCCTTTGTGGTCAGGGGTTTGTCTTGGGTCTATGATAAATCTTGTTATGGTGGGAGATATGAGATATCAATTCTTCAGGTGAAAATAAATGGAGTGTAGCTCAAAAATGAAGATCAATAAATTTAATGGGAAAAGTTTTGAGCTTGGAAGATTAAGATGGAAGAACTGTTGGTGGAGAAAGATCATTGAATCACTGTGGATCTAGGTACTTGTAAGAATGTCAACAAAAGACAGAGAAAAGTCAAATCGGAAGGGAAAGAAAATAATCCACTTGTGTATTTCACATTCAGTATTAGTAAATGTGTTAGGGCAAGCTACAACCAAGGAATTATGGAATAATTTAGGGGATTTGTATTAGTCTAAGTCCTTAGTAAACAAAGTATTCCTATGGAATAAGTTATACAACATGAGGATGAAAGATGGAGACTTGGTGACAGAACATCTAAACAACTTCAATACTATGGTAAGTCAGTTATTGTCTATTGATATTAATATTTATGATGAATATAAGTGTATTAGTTTATTATGCTCTTTGCCATATTCACGGGATAGTATGGTTGTGTCCATAGGTAGTAATGCAACTACTTTAATCTTCGATGATATGGTCTCATCATTGTTGTCGGAGGAGGGGAGGTGGAATAACATGGTAGGACAGAGGACAAATGCCTTGTTTGCAAGAGGACTCTCCCAGGAAATAAATATATCTAAGTCCTCAAGTGGGAGATATAAATCTCATAAAAAAWRTTTAAAGGTATATTGGAGATGCGGAAAAGAAGGTCACTATAAGAARCATAGTAGATCCAAAAGTCTTGAGAGAGGGAAGAGAAATGATGAAACACCTTGTACAGAAGAAAAAACCTTTGTGGATGAAGGAGGGGATGTMTAATTGGATTCTTGAAGCACACATGCAAATCATGAGGCATGGTTGGTTGAATTCTAGGAGCATATTTCTTATGACTCTTCATAGGGAGTGGTTCAATGAATATGAAAGGTACAATAGAGGCGACATTTTTCTAGGATATTACTCGAAAACCAAAATCATAGGATGATGAAAATTCAATTTGAATCCCATGGATGGAAGGATTAGAACACTCCCTAGTGTTATGAAAATCCCAGGATTTGATGTAAATTTGATTTTTGTAAGCAAAATGAACGATCCAGGGGTAAATATAGTGTTTGAAAAGGGAATCTGCAGGATGGTTTGAGGAGAAATGGTGTTGTTGAAGGGAGTTTGGTTTGGTACTCTATATAAGTTGTAGGGAAGAACTATTAGTGATGGGTGCAATAGTTCCATTGTTATTGAGATTGGAGATGAAGAAGAAAAAACTCCTACAGTCTCTGGAACAAAGTTTATGTTGTGGAATCAAATACTGGGGCATATAAGAGAGAATGGCCTTTGAGTACTAAATGATAAAGTTATGATTGAAGGTATGGAAAATTTATCTCTTGATTTTTATTTATGTGAACATTGTGTATATGGGAAGCATAATGGGGTAATATTCTCCCCTAGTACAATGAGGGAAGAGGGAATATTAGTGTTGGCGCATAGTGTTGTGTTTGGACCTATGTCGGTTCCATCACTGGTAAAATATGTATACTATTTCTCATTTATAGATGAATTCTCAAGGAATACATGTACTTATTTTCTTAGGAAGAAACATGAAATGTTTGAAAAAATTAAAGAGTTTAAGGCTCTTGTGGAGAATCAGAGAGAGAAGAAATTAAGGTGTCGAGGATGGATAATGGTGGAGAGTTTTGTGGAAACGAATTCAAGGAATTATGTAAGAAGTGTAATCTATCAAGGTAGAAGACTACTCCATACACGCCTTAGTAGAATATATTTTTAGAAAGGATGAACATGATGTTGATGGAAAAATAAAGGTGTATGCTTGGTGGTGTCGGGTCATGACAATAATTCTGGGCAGAGGTAGTGGGTACTGCATGTTACCTTGCCAATCGATCACCCTCATCAGGGTTGGATGACAAGACTCCACATGAGGTATGGAATGGTAAGAAACTACATATCATGGTATCTTTTTGTGATGCCTATGTTCACGTTCCAAAGGAAAACAACAGTAAGCTAGATAAAAAGACTGAAAAGTGTATCTTTTTTGGGTATAAATATGGTCTCAAAGGTTATAAAATTTGGACCCCATAAACTAAGAAGATAGTATACAGTCGAGATATGGTATTTATAGAAATCAAAGATGTTGTGAAATAGGAAGTCCTACCAAAGTAGGAATAACTAGAGAAAATAGAGTTTGAATTAAAAGATAATGAATCCAACTCTACAAAAGAATATGAATTAGAAGAAGAAGAGAATCAGTCTCCAACATTTAGGAGATCAGTTTAGAAAAGAAGGAAACTGGAAAGGTATACTCCACCTTATTTTTTTCAAAATTTACTTTGTTTATTACTAATGATGATCCTAGAACCTCTAAGGAGGAAGAAATGCAAGCATTGGAGAAGAATGAGGCTTGGGATCTAGTGGAGTTTCCAACTGGAAGAAATTTCATTAGAAGCAAATGGGTGTTTAAGAAGAAGTTGAATGCAAAAGGAAAAGTGGAGAAATGCAAAGCTCTTTTAGTAGAAAAAAGGTTATTTCCAAGTAGATTGAATTGACTTTAGTGAAATTTTTTCTTTGTTGCCAAGCTAAATTCTATTAGAGTTATTTTATCTGTTTTTGTTGCTTTTGGTTTTTAAGTAGAAAATATGAATGTGAAGAAAACATTCCTACATGGGCATCTGGATTTTTTTTTTTACATGAAGCAACCATACGGATTTGTTGTGAATTGAAACAAAGAGCTAATATGCAGGGTAAAAAGGTTCCTATATGGGTTAAAATGATCACTAAAGATGTGGTATCAAAAATTTGATACTTGTATGTTGGGACTTGGCTTCACAAGGAGAAAAGTGGATCACTGTGTGTAGTTAAAATTAATCGATGATCATCTTATTTATTTGGTATTCTATGTGGATGATATGTTGATGATATGAAACAACAAGCAGAAAGGATATTGGTTATGCAAATCTCATTTTGGGCATGGAAATTAAAAGAGATTGAACAAACATGAAACTCCATTGTTGATTAATATCTTATTTAAAAATATATAAAATTCTATCTTTTTAAAATCATAGAGTAAGTATGTGCAAATAATTTGATAATGTTTTTGTTATTTTCTCTTTTCTTATCTTTAGTTATGTTATGTTTCATTTTAATTTCTATTTTTTTTTCTGGGGGAAATACTTTAGTTGAGGTTTATAACTCACCTTGAATGAGATTTTTTGTTAACTTAACACATCCTCAATTGGGGGTTTTAATAAACCCTAGATTGAGGTATTTCGAAACTATAACATAGTTATTCATTGAGATTTTAATAAAACCTCGATCGAGCTATAATGCTCGATCGAGGGATTAAAAACAAAAATCTTGCTGCTCTTTCTACATGATTTTCTACAACCACAAGTTCCAGGGAGTGAAACATCTTCATCTTTTCCCTCTCAAGTGGCAGAGTTGATTCTAGTGGATTTGACATTGAATCTTCTATCCTATCGCATATCATTTTTGTCCATTATTACAAAATGTTTCATATAATATATTCAAATTATTTTCTTCCCAAACTTATATTTAATTTTTTTTTCCACAATTATGAATGCACCCAAAGAAAAATTAGTAGCATAAAAAGCACACAACCCAAAATTGCAAAAATGTGTGGAATACCCATGGATGTTTCTACTTCAAAATACAGTTTTTGTTTTTCCAAAAAAATTGTCGAGAACATAAAGGTGAAAATATGTGATTCAAATATTAATTTGTTACATTTGAGAAAAAATATGAAAAAAAATGAAAACTATAATTTTCAAAAAATATGTAGTATATATTATGTTTTTTTTAAGATCGTGCTAGTATGATGTTTTAAAAAAAATTGTGCGTCGAACATTGAATTAGTTGTTGGGAAAAAAAGTCGCTTGTTAGTAGTCTAAATGTTCTACTTTTTTTTTTCATTTTCGAGACATCTTTTCCGATGGATTTCATTCAAAAACTGATCATAAAATTAGTTGGAATGACAGATTTCAGTGGTTAAACATACATATTACGAGTGCCCTGAGTTCTGATAGTACTCATCGGAAAAAATAAAAAACATAGAATATTTAGACTAGACCTTTGCAAAAACAAATACATAATTAAATACAAATTTGACACTTTAAATAACATTAATATTTTTTCAAAAAAATATTGTTAAAAAAATAACATAATTCCATAAAAATATTTTTTTCACTTCACATAGAAATTCACAATATATATATAAATTCACAATATATATATATATATCAATTCCAAAATATATATAAATTCCAAAATATATATAAATTTAAAAAATAAGTAAAATGAAAAATTTTCATCGTAGCATTTCACTAAAATGTAAAGCACATATTCATGGATTCACACCTATGTAACATAACTTCTATGCCTATTCTATATGCAACACTTATCTAACGTTTCATCTAAAAAAAATTTAAGCAATAACAAAAATATAAAAGGTATGGCTAAATGTGTACATGTTCCATCTAATAGTATAAATCATGGAAATCCATAAAATTTAAGCAATAACAAAAATATAAAAGGTATGGCTAAATGTGTACATGTTCCATCTAATAGTATACATCATGGAAATCCATAGTATATACAAATTTGTACATAGTGTAATTAAATGTATATCCAGGATATACTTTTCTCTTGAATAGTGAAATAGAATGGAAGTATATGTTATTTTAATTTTTGAAATAAGATAAATCAATACATTATAATTTTTTTTTTTAAGTTAGATAGTCTGTCTACTTATATTTTTTCTCTATATACTGTTATCTCTAAATTAAAATAATCAAATTTATAAAAATATTTCCACTTGAAAATGAAAATTTATATCAAAATAACTTTATATAATATTATCTCTAAATTAATGAAAATTTATATCAAAATAACTTTATATAATGTTATCTCTAAATTAAAATAATCAAATTTATAAAAATCTTTCTACGAGAAAAATGAGAATTCATATCAAGTATAAATATAATTTTATTACCTATCAAAATAATATAGAATCTCTTTACCAATTCTAATACTTTATAAAATATTATTTTATAATTTTTTCTTTTATTAATTTTTCTATTTACATATATAAATATAATTTTATTACCTATCAAAATAATATAGAATCTCTTTACCAATTCTAATACTTATATAAAATATTATTTTATAATTTTTTCTTTTATTAATTTTTCTATTTACATATATGCAAATATTTTCTTAAAACTTTTTTTTCTGATATTAATAATTAAAATATTTATGTTGCAACCGACTAGAATTTTATTTTAGTCTACTCACAATATAGAATATCTTCAACATGTAGGAGATGTGTAATTCCTTCTATACTCAATATGTATTTGAAATATTTTTTTTGTTATTAATATTTTTTAATTACACATCTAATAAAATAGTTTAATGTCCATCTTAAATAAAATAATTATATCAATTTTATTGTGTCCATTAGCCAACTATGAGGAATATGTGTAATTCCTTCCATGATCAACATGGAGTTGACAAATAACATTAAAAATAAATCAATAACAAAAAAAATATTTCAATCTAGGCCATAAATAAAATATTTCAATGTCCACCTTAATTAAAATAATTTTACATCAACTTTACAGAGAGAGAGTAATTGATAATAAAAAAATTATTATTCCATCTATAGGTGATTTTTACTTCCCATTATGAGGGAGATATGTATTTCCTCTAATTCTTAATATTGAGTTGATAGTGTTGTTATGCAACAGAAGCATAAAAAACAAATATATAATTGCAAATATTGAACAAGATGTAATCCCACAAATTGAGCACATTGATTTTACGTGGTAAAAACCTATACAGGGAAACATCCATGGGACAATGATATTCGGTTTATTTATCGTTCAAGGGAGATATTAAATCAACCAAACCATGCTTACACACACTCAACCTCTCAAGTCTATTTGCCTCTATGTGCATACGTGGATTTATAGTAGCTCTTAAACAATTTATAAAACTGATTACATTAATGTGGATCCACAAATTCAGTGATTTGTTTCAACAACAAACTGATTTTAAGAAGACACTAAATCTGCTACAATCCACGAAATC